>MU699527.1:157063-181181 GCA_026770625.1 Nicotiana glauca | reverse complement strand
CATATTAAACCATGGATTTATTCTTTATAGACATGATTCTAATCCAAATAGAGGAAACGAATAAACACGTAGTTCTTCCATAGGAAAATTTCCCGAATTTATCTTTAAAACATAATCCAAATATATTTAAGCCACAAAAGGGCAATAACAACTTAATTAAGTTCAGGCAGCAACACAGGCATGCGCAAATCATACCGAGGCGACGACCCGATCCAACAGAAATAAATGTGCACTTGCCGAGGGTCGACGGCGCGCCTATAGATGCATCTATTTATCTGCCGAGGCATTCGGCCCGTTCCAAAATAAACACACACAGACAGACAATCAGTCAAGAAGTCAACATGGAGCAATTATCCAAGAAAGACCAATTCCCTTTAATAAATTGAGAAAAACGAAGCTTAAATCTTTTTATAAATCCATTTATTAATTTAATGTGATCTATTAACCCGCTCGTGAATCACTCATGCGACGCGGTACACATAAGATACATGCTCAGATAGCCAATTAGAATTTTATCGAGGAATAATTATCCAAATAAGCCAATTCTTTGTTTAACAAGTTTAGAAAATGATGTTTAATCTCTTTTTTTAAATTTGTTTACTAATCAAAGGTGATTTAAACAATCCAAGTCATCGATAGGTTCATAATTAATTCGAGTATAACATGTTGATGGGTCCTAACTACCCGGACAATAGCATAATAGTAGCTACGCACGGACTCTCGTCACCTCGTGCGTACGTAGCCCCCACAAATAGGAGCACATAACCAATTTAACTCACCTATAGGGTAAATTCCTCCTCACAAGAGTAGAAAGGAGACTCACCTCGCTCCGAAGACTCAAAATCGACATTTTACATTCTTCTGAGGACTCCAATTGATGCACCACGCTCCAAGACTAGCCAATGGTTATGCAAATCCATTAATATATGCTCCAATATTCATTACAAATTAATTTGTAGCAATTCCTAACCCCGATTGGAAAGTTAACCAAAACGCCCTCGGGCCTACGTGCCCGGAATCCAAAACTTTTCGAAGATAAAGTTTACCCATAACCTTAGGAACTCAAATATATTATTTTCTCTTAATTCCATACTCAAATCGGGGCTAAAATCCAAGATTATAACTTCCTAGGTTTTCAACCAAAACCCCCAATATTTACTCTAATTTCCATGCTTAAATCCATATATAATTGATATATTTAACTCAAAAGTGATAGGGATAACTTACCTTAAGCATTGACGACAAAATCCCCTCATTGAAGCTCTCCAAAATCGCCCCAAGCCATGAAAAATATGAGAGAAATGAACCAAATCGCGACTTAAATCAACATCACTGCTCCAGCTATTTTCGCTTTTGCGGAAATATTTACGCTTCCGCGATTCCGCTTTTGCGGACAAAACTCCGCTTCTGCGATTCTGGGCTCCAGCCCACTTTTCGCTACTGCGGACGGCCCACCACACATGCGGTTCCGCTTTTGCGTATATTGGTCGTTTCTGCGATCAGCCCTGGTCGCCCCTCCTTTCGCTTTTACGACATCCACCTCCGCAGATGCAGTCCCGCTTCTGCGGAACCTTGAACGCATCTGCGGTCCACGAACCCTCGATCAAAATCGCTTCTGCGGCTCCTTTTATCGCTTCTGCGGGGCCGCTTCTGCGGTCTCCTTTTTGCAGAAGCGGAAATACCAGCAACTCAGCTTTCCTCAAAATCCATTTTTCGATCCGTTAACCACCCGGAATCCATCCGAGGCCCCCGAGACCCCAAGCAATCACACCATCAAGTCCCAAAACACACTACAGACTTGCTCAAGGCCTCAAATCACATCAAACAACACGAAAATCACGAATTACATACCAATTCAATCTTTATGAACTTTAAACTTTCCAACTCCTATTTTCGATGTTTAAACCTATCAAATCACGTCCGATGGACTTCAAATTTTGCGCACAAATCACATTTGATATTACGGACCTACTCCAACTTCCGGAATCGGATTCCGACCCCGATATCAAAAGGTCAACCTCCGGTCAAACTTTCCAAAAACCTTCAAATTTCTATCTTTAGCCAAATGGCTTCAAAATGACACACGGACCTCCGAATTCACTTCTGATCTCACTCCCAACTACAGAATCACCATAAGAAGCTACTCTCAGTCTCGGAATTCCAAACGGACATCGATAACACTGAAATGCTCTTCAAGCCAAACTTATGAAATTTCTTTTAAAATGCTAACTTCCACAATAGGCGTCAAAACGCTTCCGGGTTATCCAAAACCCAAACTGGGCATATGCCCAAGTCCGAAATCATCATGCGAACCTGCTGGAACCTTCAGATCCTGATTCCGAGGTTGTTTACTCAAAATTCCAATCCTTGTCCATTCTTTCAACTTTAAGCTTCTCAAATGAGAATTTTCATCTAAATTTAACTTCGATCTTTCTGAATTTTAATTCCAACCATGCGAATAAGTCATAATACCCGAAACGAAGCTGTTCATGGCCTCCGACTGCTGAACGGAGCGCTGGTATTCAAAACAACTGATCGGGTCGTTATAGAGGAAAAATCACTCATAGCCACAATATGGGTACATTTACAAGACTTAACAACTAAATTTACGGCATAACAATTCTAAAAAGAATTGGGCAGATGCTAGGAACGCTAATAAAAATCGATAACTCCACGGCCCAAGCTATGAGAGGACGGTATACAAGGCTATGCATCCTGGTACCAATAGGTAAAACTCTACCAACATTAGTATTATTGGGCAACCACCTACAACAAATACATTATGAGGACACTAATCCACTATGCATTCTATGTGGATGCTTAGTGTAACGACCCGACCGGTCGTTTTGAGTACTAGCACTCCGTTCAGCAGTCGGAGGCCATGAAGAGCTTTATTTCAAGTATTATGACTTGTGTGTATGGTTGGGATTAAAATTCGGGAAGTTCAGAGTTAAATTTAAATGAAAATTCTCATTTCAGAAGCCTTAAGTTGGGGAAAATGGCTAAGATTGGAATTTTAGGTAAATGACCTCAGAATCAAGATCTGAAGGTTCTAGCAGGTTCGTATGATGATTTTAGACTTAGGCGTATACCCAGATTGGATTTTGTATAACCCGGGAGCGTTTTGGTGCCTATTGTGGAAGTTAGCATTTTGGAAGAAATTTCACAAGTTTGGTTTGAAGTGTATTTCAGTGTTATCGATGTCCGTTTAGAATTTCGAGACTGGGAATAGCTCCGTATGGTGATTCTGGAGTTAGGAGCGCTATCGAAAGTGAATTCGGAGGTCCGTAGGTCATTTTGAAGCCAATTGGCTAAAGATAGAAAATTGAAGATTTTGAGAAGTTTGACCGGAAGTGGACTTTTTGATATCGGGGTCGGAATTCGATTCCGGAAGTTAGAGTAAGTCAGTAATGTCAAATATGACTTGTGTGCAAATTTTAAGGTCAATCGGACATGATTTGATAGGTTTAAACATCGGAAGTAGAAGTTGGAAAGTTTGAAGTTCATAAAGCTTGGATTGGGGGTCGATTGATGATTTTAGCGTTGTTTGATGTGATTTGAGGCCTCGAGCAAGTCCGTAATGTGCTTTGGGAATTGTTGGTATGATTGGTTGGGGTCCCGGGGGCCTCGGGTGGCTAACGGATCGAATCCAGAGTTTGAAGAAGTGTTGAAGCTGCTGCTTCTAGTATTTCTGCTTCTGCGGAAAAGGGGACCGCAGAAGCGGTATCGCAGGTGCAAAGGGGAGACCGCAGAAGTGGTTTTGGTTGGAGCTGCAGGGATCCGCAGATACGGTTGGGTTTCCGCAGAAGCGGACCACGCCTACGATGTGGAGAACCGCAGAAGCGGAAGGCCTGGACGTGGGTGGAAGCTGCAGAAGCGGCAAGCTGTCCGCAGAAGCGGGACCGCGAAAGCGAACGTGGTTCCGTAGAAGCAAAAAGTGCTGGGTAGTAGGCTTGTTTTAAAATCGTGATTGGGAGTTCATTTCTCTCATTTTTCATGGCTTGGGGCGAATGTTGGAGAGCGTCAAAGAGGGATTTTCGTCTGCTATGCTAAGGTAAGTGATTTCCACCCACTTTTGAGTTAAATACATCAATTATGCATGGATTTTAGCATGAAAATGGGTAGAAAATTGAGGGTTAGAGGAAGACCTAGAAAATTTGTGTTCTTGGATTTTGACCACGATCTTGGATATGGAATTGAGAGAAAATTATATATTTAAGTTCCTAAGGTCATGGGTAACCTTTATCTTCAAGAAATTTTGGAATTCGGGCACGTACGCCCGAGGGAATTTTGGTTATTTCACTAAGCGGAGTTGGGAATTTGTATAATTTGAATTGTAGTCAAGTATTTGAGCATGTTCTCAGTAGTTTGTTGTTAATTGACTAGTTTTGGTGCATTGTGCGTCAGTTCAAGCCTTCGGAAGAATGTAGGTTGCCGGTTATGAGTCTTCGGAGCGAGGTGAGTCTCCTTTCTAATCTTGTGAGGGGGAATTTACCCCATATGTGAAGTTATTGATTATATGCTCCTATTTGTGGGGGGCTACGTACGCACGAGGTGACGAGAGTCAGTGCGTAGCTTCTATTATGCTATTATCCGGGTAGTTAGGACCCAAAAGCATGTTGTACGTGGATTAATTGTGAATCCATTGGTAGCATGAATTGCTTAATTCACATCGAATTAGTAAGTGAATTTCTAAAAGGATTAAATTTCATTTCTTAAATTGTTAAAGGAGAATCGGTTTTATTTGAATAAATATTCCCCGATAAGTTCTTATTTGATTGATTGAGCATGTATTCTTATGTGTACCTGCGTCGCATGCATGATTTGCGAGCAGGGTATGTGTTTATTTTTGGAACGGGTCGAACGCCTCGGCAGATTAAATAGATGCATCTATAGTACGGGCCGCTCGACCCTCGGCAGTGTACAATTTACATTTTAGTTGGAGCGGGCCGTCGACCTCGGCATGATTTGCGCATGTCTGTGCTGTATTCTTGAACTTAATTAAGTTATTATTGCCTTTTTGTGGCTTAAAAAATATTTGGATTATATTCAAAAGAAATTCTGAAAATTTCCTATGAAAGAATTATGTATTTACTTGTTTCTCCTATCTGGATTAAAATCATGTTTATAAAATAAACCCACTGTTTAATATATTAAGGATGAATAATTATTGGACCATTAGAGAGTGTCAAAGTTGACCATCTCGTCTCTACCCCTTCGGGATTAGGCGGGATACTCACTGAGTACATGTTGATTACGTACTCATACTATACTTCTGTGCATTTTTTTTGCACAGGCATATTTACCTCTAGAAGCTTACTGGGTGTAGCAGCACGGACGATTCTGGGACTAGGCGAGCTGCATTGTTCGAGACAACCCGCAGCTAGTGTAGTTCCTTTCAGCATTTTTATTATTTATTCCATGTCCACTGTATTTCGGACAGATGTTGTATTTTACTTTCCTTATCGATAGTTGCTCATGCACTTGTGACTCCGGGTTTCTGGAATGGTTTTCGAAAGATTGTACTAATTATTATTATTTAAATTTGAATTCAAGTAGTGATTTTTTATTTATGAAAAATGGAAGGAAAAACCTTAGATTTTCAAAAGTATTATAAGAGGATTTAATTGATAATTTTGTTGGCTTGCCTGACAGAGGTGTCCGGTGCCACCACGACCCTTAGTGGATTTTGGGTTGTAATAGCATGGTATCAGAGTACTAGGTTCCCATCGGTCTCACGAGTCATGAACAAGTCTAGTAGAGTCTCGCGGATTGGTACGGAGACGTCTGTACTTATCCTCGGGAGGCTACAGGGCTGTTAGGAGTACTTCCCTTCTTGATTTCCTTATCGTGCGGTTCAATTCCTTTAAGGCTTATGCCTTTGATTCCTTCTTACTCAATCTTACGCGGGCGCTTGTTATAAATCGAAAATTGAAGGACTGTAATGGCTCTACAAATGTGGTGCGGGATGATTCTCCCGGTAAAGTTGATTGGACTATTATAGTCGCCTTATGGAAGGATATTCCATTGTTTCAGCTCAGTAACAGAACTTCTAAGAGCCTTGAGGCTAGGCACAGATTGCCATAATGCTTATGAGCGATTATTCCGCAGTGTTGTTGTGATGGTAGGGTGTTTGCCCACATGTCGGGGCAGTGAATGAATTGAAGGGAGATTTACTCAGTGTGTCAGCAAAGGGATTCAGTATTTTATTCCTGGCAGGCGGAAAGTCAATCGAACTAAGTATGGTCAGATGTGGACTAGTAGAAGTAATGAGACATGGTAATTGCAAGCGTGGTGGAGTTCTCCTCTATATGGGGGTGTTATTGTCCCAATTGAACGTTTTAAGTTTATCGGTGTTATGATCTGCTACAATTTGCCTTTGGGGCAAGATATTGTGAAATAGTATTGGAAATGTGACTATTGGATATCGCAGGGTGCAGTGGTTCTGGATTGAATCAGTATTGCAAATGTTGACGGTTCAATAAAGACGGACTTCGAAAAAGTTTGGGGTTAGTAGCAAATTGTGGGTTCAAGTTCTATGAAGATAAATTTTATTAAGACAACGACTGGGCAGCAAAAGATGAGAAAGGCATGTGGGAAGTGTCAGGCGGAGTTTTAAACTTCTAAAGGGTCAGGCTTAGGGAGCGCAGGCCGAGCAGTAGATTGAAGGAGTGAGTTTGCCCAAAGTGGCAGAGTGGCAGAGCTGTATAGGGCTTAGTAGTAGGATGATTATGCGCCTAAGGAGAGTTTAGAAGGATCTGGGATTTTAGCAATGGGCAATTGAAGTCTGCAGGTTTAATTCGAAGCATGGGTTGTTATGCAGCAGGAGATTTGGTATGATGGAAAGGAGCTGCTTGAAATGAAGAAGGATGCACTATAACTCGGAATTTGAAAGGTGTTGTCGCACATTTAATTGATATCCACAAGGGATAAATAGACCGGCACAACTAGAAAGTGAGCTTGGACTCAGGATTTGGTTATTGATGTCATGGTGATTGTATCTCGTGTAGTAGCATTGGAAGGTCTCAGGAGGTAATTTCCACAGGTGAGTTATTTCCCCGTGAGCAGGTTAGCGGTCGTGTGGTTGGCGAAGCTTCTGCAAGGAATTATATTGGTTATCCAACAAAGAGATCGGTCGTGCGAATGTGGATGATGATTCAGAATACGAAGAAGGATTTCGAGAATTTATGGCTGATAATTGCGCAAGGTTATGGCAATAAAAGGTAAAGGATTCTGGTGAGTTCCAAAGTTGTATAATAGTGGCTTCAAGCTAAGTGGGAGAGTCTCACCGCTTATGATTTGGGTTGCATGGTTAGCTACTTGCGAGGTTTCCAGTTATTAATACCTTGATGGGTTATCTCAGCTATGGAAAAAGACCATAAGTGGTGAATTGAGTTGATGAATTGTGGAATGCATGCTCTGGTTGGCCTTGTTGGCTCATGTTCGAACTTGGGAAAAGATTCAGGATTTATTCCTCGTATAGATGCAGGTTTTAGAGGAAGTGATTTCGCCGGGTGCTTCGCCGAGAGAGTATTCGCGTGTTATAAGAATTATGGAGTGAATTATAATTGGGACCAAGTCAGAGCAGGTGGCTCTCAATAATGGACCTAGTGAATTCAGAAGTTAAAGTGTGGTGCCCAATAATTTCGAGCCCATGAGTACAGTTAAGAATCAATCTTGGTATCAGCTTATGAGAAGGTGCCTAGAATGTTCTATGATATTTTGACTTGTAGCATAGCATTTGAGAGATATGAAATGGTTCGTAGGATTTGAGACAGCATGATTTCGTGATTCAAGGTCACTCGGGGTGAGTGTAGATGGAGTATATTATGTGTTGAATGGAGTTAATCTTATTTCTAAGGCAAGCAAGGATGAATTGGAAGAAGGTGGATTGATTAGCCATAGTTGAATTTGGCATGTTGGGGTTTGTGATCAGTACATTCAACGTGATCGAGTTATGTGTTTGATTTGTGGCAGTATATGTGAGGTTTGTCGGCCGCCGTAATTGATATCATTCTAAACCATTCTACTGTTGTGGCTTGTTATGTGGAAGCAGATTCTGGAAAGGCTATGGTGGCTTAGACCACTACTTAGAGAATTGCATATTCTACAGTTAGAGAATTTACCTATGTGATATTATGGATCTCCTGAAGTGAGTTAAATGAAAGGTTTTCATGTGATGAAATGTTAACCTGTTAGTGGTTCCGAAGTTATAATGAAAAGCATGTCCTATCATATATTGGCACATTGGGTGCAGTGAGTAGTATGGAATTTGAAATGAGAATCAAGCTGCAATCCAGTGTGGACAAAGATGTCGCCAGCTCGGATGAGCAGGAAAGGAGTTTCGCTGCTTAAAGTAAGTTGGGATTGTCTTCAGCATCACCGGAGATCCGTGTTTTGTAAGGAGGGCTTGTATTCTGGTTAATGATTCCAACCGCTTTTCAGCGTTAGTGCGACCGATGGTTTGGATGAGCGGACCCGTTATTTATTTTGGAAGATTGTGGGAGCGTGTCCCACGGGGAACTTGTATAAGTGTGACATGTAGTCACTTGATTAACTAAAGATTTAAACCAAATACGAGAATTATGGTAATATCATTAATTTGAGACTTTAGGCCTGGAGGGCACTTTGTTTATTGGGTTATGAACTGGGGAGTTTTGCTCCGGTTATGACGGTTGCTCTGTGTGTTATGAGGAGAGGGAAATTGGTATAGACCTTTTGAAAGGTTATTGGCTTAGTGTGATGTGATCAGGATCGACTTGAGGTCGGTGGATGGGTTTAAATGTGAATATGGACTCTATGTCAGGCCAGTTGTGTTTATTTCAGTAATGCGCTCCTTATGGAGTAGTCAGGGTGTTATCTCGCTGTCAGATATTTCGTGTAATAATGTATTGCACTGTGTGAGTTGTGAGACGGCCTGAGAATTGTGTATGTGTTGAGGATCAGCGTGAAAATGACGTATTATGAACAAGATGGCTCTTGAGATTCAGATTGTATATTGCACCTCAGTTGTGCTCGAGTTTTGTAGCTTATCGCGCTATATGTCCCCTCAGGGATGGCATTATGCACTTAGCGTGCTTGTGACCTAGATTCAGTATTTTGTCACAATGAGCAAATTAGCTCGATGTGTATCTCCTTATGTGAGTTCTACGTGTGGATCGGGTGGCACACCGCCATGGTTATATTGTGAGGATCGGGTGGCACGCCGCCATGGTTATATTGTGAGGATCGGGTGGCACATAGCCATGGTTATGCTGTGTGGATCGGGTTGCACGCCGCAACAGTGTGATGTGAGTGAAGTTCTCTATATGCTATTTTTGTATGTTCTGCTTTCTATTTTCTAAGGGAAGTCTGTAGTAGTGCGGGAGTTAGGTACTTCCTTCTAGAGTTCGTTTTCCTTTGGCATTGCGTTCGAATTGGTGGCCTATTGGCGCATGGTAGCATCATATGAGATTCTAACAATTTCTGGGGTGGCTTATTGCCTGAGCAGTTGTATCGGATGAGACGAGATCCCTTGATCTAGGATTCTGTGCAATCCAGCTATATGAGGTATGTTATGGAGACAAGACCATTATTGGGTTCAGAATGAGGTGAAGGGTTTTGTCAGGAGTATAGACCTAATGTTTTGTTGACTCGGCAGTTGATTATGAATGTTGGTACATCTCTTCCATCATGGCGGTATGGTAAAGGTTAGAGTAAGACCTGTATATATCATGGGGGGCAATGGGAACATCAGAATAGTAGGGATTTTGACCAAGTTGATCAGAAAAAGGCTATTGTGGTCCTGTGCACTAAGTGTTGCAAAGTAAGAATCCAGAAAAGTATGCTGTCATGTTTGAGTACAGCATGTGGTGGTTGATATGGTGGTCATATGTTAGAAACCGGGCCTGGCATAGGATTTCGGATGTTAGAATCGGGCTCTAAGGCTTATTTGCTTTAATAAAAGGGAATATCTTCAGAATTTATCGAGTCATGTGCTCACCTAAGTTGTGGTAGCACGGGAAGGTGCATGAGGTGCTAAACAGTGATTTCAGACTACTTCCGTATAGTTTTCAGCACGTTCAAGGACGAACATATGTTTAAGTTGGAGATAATGTAACGACCCGACTTGTCGTTTTGAGTATTAGTGCTCCGTTCAGCAGTCGGAGGCCATGAACAATTTCATTTCAGGTATTATAACTTGTGTGTATGGTCGGGATTGAAATTCAGGAAGTTCGGAGTTAAATTTAAATGAAAATTCTCATTTCAGAAGCCTTAAGTTGGGGGAAATGGCTAAGATTGGAATTATAGGTAAATGACTTCGGAATCAAGATCTGAAGGTTCCAGCAGGTTCGTATGATGATTTCAGACTTGAAAGTACATCCGGATTGGGTTTTGGATAACCAGGGAGCATTTTGGCGCCTATTGTGGAAGTTAGTATTTTGGAAGAAATTTCATAAGTTTGGTTTGAAGTGCATTTCTGTGTTATCAATGTCCGTTTGGAATTTCGAGACTGGGAATAGCTCCGTATGGTGATTCTGAAGTTGGGAGCATGATCGGAAGTGAATTCGGAGGTCCGTAGGTCATTTTGAAGCCATTTGGCTAAAGATAGAAAATTGAAGGTTTTGAGAAGTTTGACCGGAAGTGGACTTTTTGATATCGGGGTCAGAATCCGATTTCGGAAGTTGGAGTAGGTCTGTAATATCAAATATGACTTGTGTGAAAAATGTGAGGTCAATCGGACATGATTTGATAGGTTTAAACATCGGAAGTAGAAGTTGGAAAGTTTGAAGTTCATAAAGCTTGGATTGGGGGTCGATTGATGATTTTAGCGTTGTTTGATGTGATTTGAGGCCTCGAGAAAGTCCGTAATGTGTTTTGGGATTGATTGGGGTCCCGGGAGCCTCGGGTGGATTTCGGGTGGCTAACGGATCGAATCCGGAGTTTGAAGAAGTGCTGAAGCTGCTGCTTCTGGTATTTCCGCTTCTGCGAAAAAGAGGACCGCAGAAGCGGTATGGCAGGTGCGAAGGCGAGACCGCAGAAGCGGTTTTGGTTGAAGCTGCAGGGATCCGCAGATGCGATTGATTTTTCGCAGAAGCGGACCGCGCCTACGATGTGGAGAACCGCAGAAGAAGAAGGCCTGGACGTGGGTGGAAGCCGCAGAAGCGGCAAGCTGTCCGCAGAAGCGGGACCGCGGAAGCGAACATGGTTCCGCAGAAGCGAAAATTGCTGGATAGTATGTTTGTTTTAAAATGGTGATTGAGAGTTTATTTCTCTCATTTTTCATGGCTTGGGGCCAATGTTGGAGAGCTTCAAAGAGGGATTTTCGTCTGTTATGCTAAGGTAAGTGATTCCCACCCACTTTTGAGTTAAATACATCAATTATGCATGGATTTTAGCATGAAAATGGGTAGAAAATTGAGGATTAGAGGAAGACCTAAAAAATTTGTGTTCTTGGATTTTGACCACGATATTGGATATGGAATTGAGAGAAAATTATATATTTGAGTGGTCATGGGTAACCTTTATCTTCGAGAAATTTCGGAATCCGATGGCCTGTGCCCAAGGGCATTTTGGTCATTTCACTAAGCGGAGCTGGGAATTTATATAATTTCAATTGTTGACAAGTATTTGAGCATGTTCTCAGTAGTTTGTTGTTAATTGGCTAGTTTTGGTGCATTGTGCATCGGTTCAAGCCTTCAGAAGAATGTAGATTGCCGGTTATGAGTCTTCGGAGTGAGGTGAGTCTCCTTTCTAATCTTGTGAGGGGGAATTTACCCCATAGGTGAAGTAATTGATTATGTGCTCCTATTTGTGGGGCTACGTACGCACGAGGTGACGAGAGTCCGTGCGTAGCTACTATTATGCTATTGTCCGAGTAGTTAGGACCCAAAAGCATGTTGTACGTGGATTAATTGTGAACCCATTGGTAGCTTGAATTGCTTAACTCACATCGAATTAGTAAGTGAATTTCTAAAAGGATTAAACTTCATTTCTTAAATTGTTAAAGGAGAATTGGTTTTATTTGAATAAATATTCCCGGATAAGTTCTTATTTGACTGATTGAGAATGTATTCTTATGTGTACCTGCGTCGCATGCATGATTCGCGAGCAGGGTATGTGTTTATTTTTGGAACGGGCGGAACGCCTCGGCAGATTAAATAGATGCATCTATGGTACCGGCCGCTCGACCCTCGGCAGTGCACAATTTACATTTCTATTGGAGCGGGCCGTCGACCTTGGCATGATTTGCGCATGTCTGTGCCGTTGTCTTGAACTTAATTAAGTTATTATTGCCTTTTTGTGGCTTAAAAAATATTTGGATTATATTCAAAAGAAATTCTGAAAATTTCCTACAAAAGAATTATGTGTTTACTTGTTTCCTCTATCTGGATTAAAATCATGTTTATAAAATAAACTCATTGTTTAATATATATTAAGGATGAATAATTATTGGACCATTAGAGAGTGTCAAAGTTGACCATCTCGTCTCTACCCCTTCGGGATTGGGCGGGATACTCACTGAGTACACGTTGATTACGTACTCATACTACACTTCTGTGCATTTTTGTTGCATAAGCATATTTACCTCTAGCAGCTTACTAACTGGGCGTAGCAGCACGGACGACTTTGGGACTAGGTGAGCTGCATTGTTCGAGACGACCCGCAGCTAGTGTAGTTCCTTTCAGCATTTTTATTATTTATTCCATGTCCACTGTATTTCAGACAGATGTTGTATTTTACTTTCCTTATCGATAGTTGCTCATGCGCTTGTGACTCCGAGTTTCTGGGATAGTTTTCGAAAGATTGTATTAATTGTTATTATTTAAATTTGAATTCAAGTAGTGATCTTTTATTTATGAAAAATAAAAGGAAAAATCTTAGATTTTCAAAAGTATTATAAGAGGATTTAATTGATAATTTTGTTGGCTTGCCTGACAGAGGTGTCCGGCGCTACCAGGACCTTAGTGGATTTTGGGTCGTGACACTTAAGGCATAAACAAACCAATGTACAACAACGAAGGAACCACAAGCAAACACGTTAAGTAATGGAGAAAGCACACACCAAACCACATCCGAAAATTAGCGGTATATCCAAAGTAAAAAAGGGAAAGAGCAGGTGAACACTCAACACCAAATCCCAATACCAGTGCCAATACCAGTCGTCGATTCCACCGCAGGATCATGAAATCACATGAATGAATCAAGAGAAGAAGAAGGGAGTAGACCTACGATCTAAGTTCAAACGAGACGGAGGAAAACAAAATACTGGAGTAGAAACCACATCTACAATACCTAGTCCCCAATAAACTCACACAGTAACCACAACACTCATACAATTTCTTCCGTTAATTTCAAGCCACGTCACTCAAACACCAATAACCAAGTGGAACCTACACCACCACAAAAGGAGCACAAAAATACACCTGTAGGCAAGGAATCCACGTTACTCCCCGACGTGGCAGGTGATGAGACATCAAAATACCATGGAAAACACACAAAGGGAAGCTCGTCCACACCACATATCCCCACACACAACCACTTCTCTATAAATTCAGACCCATTAACACTTGACACTACCCTACACCACACCTATGACAATACAATCAGGTAAGCACTACCCGCGTACCTACCCCCTCCTAACAATCCAATCACCACTACCCCTACAATCCAAAAACAACCTTTCTAGCAAATATCTTTCTAATAAATCCACTCCTATTACTACACCATTTGAAATAAATATCCAAAAATTATCCTTACCACCTCTTCACCCTACACTCAAAAGATGGCCGGTCAAATCCCATCAACCACCATCAACATGATGACCCCCTATCACTGCCTATACCCACCTCTTCACCCTACAATCAATATGTTCCCACTACTTCAATCCACCCCACTCCACAACTAAAAGCCGAATCCTCTCAAACACGGAAATAGGAAAATGCCTCGATATCACCTTTGAGAAACAATGCACGCCGGAGCTACGGAGAACAAAGTATGAGAAATCTAGGTAACGATGCACGCTACCAACAAGCCCCCTTCCCAACGCATCATATCCCCCGTATGACGGAAACTCAAATTCACTCTGTCATTCAAACATTCTACCTTCGAGCCCCATTTGCTCCGATGGGATATAGCTACCCCTTAAACAGATATTACAATCCTTACCAGTTCCCACTAACCTATGCAAACAACCTCCACCTACACTACCAGCAATACTACCACCAAACACTTAAAGCTCTGCTACCACATCCATAGGAGAAAGTGCCACCACAATAACTGTTGAGAATAAACCCAGTAAAAATAGTATTTATGGTATTAGTGATAAACGCGGAAATACTAAGTTATGGTTAAATCAGCAAGAATAAAAAATGCAACAATAATGACACCAAAATTTTACGTGGAAATCCTTCTGAATCAGGGAAAAAACTATGGCAAAGAGAAGCAACTGATATCACTATAGCGAAGAATTTTACACTGAGCAGTAACGAGTAAAAATACTCCTAAGACCTCTACACCCTCAAAAGAAATAAATACTCTTTTGCTTTTTCGCCTCACTAAAATATCTCTTACACTTTATTTTTCTTCACAAACTATTTTCTTATAGTTTATGGAATACCTTGCTCTCTCTTTTCTCTCTTTGTTGGTGTATTACAAATAGCTCAGAAGCTCTCTATTTATAGGGATTCCATATCTCTACGGATGTCATCAGTGACATCAAAAAAGAAAGGAAGAGATATTAAAACTCTTCAATTCAACAAAGACGGTGGTAGCCAAAAAAGACTTACAAAAGTCTGTATTTATTTTTCTTCTTCTTCATTTATGGGATGGATCCCACAAATTTTCCCCTCCAGACCTATTCACCTGAAGGAAGTAACACCGGACTTCTAGTTTGAGCGCATGCCGACAAGTTATTTGCAAAGCTCGAACTTGTCTCTTGGTACTATCTTGGTTAGCATATCCGTAGGATTTTCACTCGTGTGGATCTTTTTGACCTGTAAAGATTCGTTCTCCACATGCTCACGAATCCAATGATATCTCACGTCTATATGCTTTGTTCTTGCATGGTACATGAAGTTTTTGCTTAGGTCTATTGTACTCTGACTGTCGCAATACACAACATACTCCATCTGTCACAATCCAAGTTCTTGAAGAAATCTCTTGAGCCATATTATCTCTTTGCCAGCTTCAGTAGCCGCAATATACTCCGCTTCAGTTGTAAACAGTGCGACACACTTCTGCAACTTAGACTGCCATGATACAGCTCCCCCTGAAAAAGTAAACAAATATCCAGTAGTGGATTTTCTGTTATCAAGGTCACCTGCCATATCAGAATTTGTATAGCCCTTTAAAATTAGATTAGATCCTCCAAAACATAAGCATTTATGTGAGATTCCTCTTAGATACTTGAGTATCCATTTTACAGCTTCCCAATGATCTTTTCCTGGATTTTCAAGAAATCTGCTAACAACACCAATTGCATGAGCAATATCTGGTCGAGTGCATACCATTGCATACATCAAACTTTCGATGGCAGAGGAATAAGGGATCTTGACCATTCTCTCTTTTTCCTCTGTTGTTGTTGGATACATATTCTTGCTCAACTTCAGATGGCCAGGAAGGGGTGTGCGAACCAACTTAGCACTTTTCATATTGAAGCTTTCCAGTACGCGTTCTATGTACTTCTCCTATGACAAGTAAAACTTCCTTTCGTTTCTCGAACGAGTAATTCTCATGCCCAAAATCTATTTAGCATGACCCAAGTCTTTCATTGCAAAAGACTTATTCAACTGTTTCTTCAACTCGTCAATCTTGGAAGCATTTCTGCCCACAATCAACATATCATCCACATATAGCAAGAGGATGATAAAGTCATCATCAGAAAATCTTTGTACAAACACACAGTGATCTGAAGAAGTCTTCTTGTAGCCTTGCTCCCCCATAACAGACTCAAACTTCTTGTACCACTGTCTGGGAGCTTGCTTCAATCCGTATAGACTCTTCTTAAGTTTGCATACAAGATTTTCCTTACCTCTTACCTTGAATCCCTCGGATTGTTCAATATAGATCTCATCTTCTAAGTCACCGTGAAGAAAAGCAGTCTTCACATCCATCTGCTCAATCTCCAAATCAAGACTAGCAGTCAAACCAAGAACTGTCCGAATGGAGGATATTTTCACGACAGGAGAAAATATTTCGTCAAAGTCAATACCTTTTCTTTGACCAAATCCCTTAATAACCAATCTAGCTTTGTATCTGGGCTTCAAACTATGTTCTTCAGCTTTAACTTTGAACACCCACTTGTTCTTCAATGCTCTCATGCCCTTAGGCAATTTCACCAACTCATAAGTATGGTTATCATGCAAAGATTTTATCTCATCTTGCATGGCTTCAATCCATTGATCCTTGTGCTCATCTTCTATGGCCTCCGTATAACATTCAGATTCTCCCTCATCAGTGAGTAATACATAATCATCACGTGAATAATGGGAAGAAGGAGTACGGGGTCTAGAAGACCTCCTGAGTGGAATATCTAACTCTTTCACAGCTTCGTGAGTAGGAGCATCTACCTCATGAATATTAGCATTGTTATCACCATCACCATTAATATGCTAATATGGAATATGGTTCTGGGCATCACCATCATCATTGAGTCCACCAATGTCATCCACATTTGTATGAGGAACTTGATCAATATTAACTAAACCTTCAGAATTTGAAGATTTTAGCTTCTCCTCTTTATTAATATCTTCAATGGTTTGATCCTCTATGAAGATAATATCACGGCTCCTCACGACCTTCTTCTCAATTGGATCATATAGCCTGTAGCCAAACTCATCAAGGCCATAACCAATGAAGATGCACTGCCTTGTCTTGGCAGTTAATTTTGACCTCTCATGTTTAGGCACATGTACAAAAGCTTTGCAACCAAACACTTTCAAGTGGTCATAGGAAACATCCTTACCATACCAAACTCTGTTTGGAACATCACTTTGCAAAGCAACTGCAGGAGATAGATTAATAACATGTGTAGCGGTGAACAAAGCCTCACCCCAAAAGGAATTCGACAACTTTGCTTCAGAAAGCAAACATCTGACTCTTTCCATCACGGTCCTGTTCATCCTTTCTGCTAAACCATTAAGCTGTGGAGTCTTTGGAGGAGTCTTCTGGTGTCTGATACCCTAGTGCTTGCAGTATTCGTCAAATGGTCCACAATATTCACCACCGTTATCAGTGCGAATACACTTCAGCTTCTTTCCAGTTTCTCTTTCAACTGAAGCCTGAAACTGCTTAAAGATACTCAGCACTTGGTCTTTGGTCTTCAAGATATAGACCCAAAGTTTCCTTGAGCAGTCATCAATAAAGGTAGCAAAATAAAGTACACCACCCAAAGTCNAAAATTTGACAACAATTTCTTCTTGGCCAAAACATTTAGTCCTTTCTCGCTAATATGGCTAAGCCTCTTATGCCATAACGTTGAAGGGTTATTGCTCTCAACGACATTTACCATATCAACACAGGTAGAGTCCGTAGTCCAGTATAGACCACGATGCTTTTTTCCACGAGCCACAATCATGGAACCCTTAGTGAGCTTCCACTTTCCAGCACCATTGGTACTGACATATCCCTCATCATCCAAAACACCAACAGAGATCAAGTGCAAACGAACATCAGGTGCATGCTTTACATTGTTAAAAACTAGTTTAGTTCCAATACTAGTTTTCAAACAAATCGTTCCAACACCAGCCACCCTAGATACCATCTCATTACCCATACTCAAAGTTCCAAAGTCACCCTGAGTATATGATGAGAAAAATTCCTTCATTGATGTCAAATGAGATGCGGCACCACTGTCCATAACCCAGCTTGACTCATCACAAGTAATATTTATCAGATCTGCATCAAGGACAGTAACAAGATCTTCTGTAGTGACGGTGGCCACACGATTTCCATCTTCTTTCTGTTCCTCCTTGTCTCTATTCTCCTTTTTCAAAATCCGACAGAACTTCTTTGTGTGCCCTTTCTTCCCGCAATGATAGCACTCAATATCTTTAAGTCTGCTTCTGGATTTGCTTCTATTATGTTCTCTATTTTGAGAACCCCGATTCTTGCTTCTCCCTCTAGAGTCAGTCACCAAGACATTTGATGAGGAAGAACCTTGAGATTTTCTTCTCATCTCTTCATTTAAAAGGTTGCTTTTGGCAAGATCCATAGAGATCACAACATCCGGAGCAGAATTTGATAATGAAGTTCTAAGAATTTCTCAAGAATCTAGTAGGGAACCAAGTAGAAACAGGCCTTGAATTTCTTCATCAAATTTAATGCCCATAGCAGATAACTGGTTCATGATCCCCTGAAAATTATTCAAATGATCTGTCATTGCGGAACCATCATGGTATTTTAAACCCAACATCTGCTTTATTAGAAACATCTTGTTGTTTCCAGTTTTCCGAGCATACAGACTTTCAAGGTGCTCCCATAGGGTCCGAGCATGTGTCTCCCCAGAAATATGGTTCAAAATATTATCGTCAACCCATTGTCTAATAAAGCTGCAAACCTGCATGTGTAACAAATTCCACTCTTCATTTGATTTATTTTCGGGCTTTATAGTAGCAAAGACAGGTTGATAAAAATTCTTGACATAGAGCAAATCTTCCATTTTGCCCTTCCAAATGGCATAATTTGTGCCATTCAAAGTAACCATTCTATTAGTGTTGGCTTCCATTGTTTATCACAAATACAAATACTATTTATTATGAGACCAAAGTAATTCTTTTTTGATGTAGAAGTTCAGACTGTGCTGCAACCACAGAGCATACTCAGATAGAACAATAGCTCTGATACCACTTGTTGGAAATAAATCCCATAAAAATAGTATTCACGATATTAGTGATAAACACGGAAATACTAAGTTATGATTAAATCAGCAAGAATAAAAAATGCAACAATAATGACACCAAAATTTTACGTGGAAACCCTTCTGAATAAGGAAAAAAACCACGGCCAAGAGGAGCAACTGATATCATTATAGCGAGGAATTTTACACTGTGTAATAACGAGTAAAAATATTCCTAAGACCACTACACCCTCAAAAGAAATAAACACTCTTTTGCCTTTTCACCTCACTACAATAGCTCTTACACTTTATTTTTCTTCACAACTTATTTTCTTATAGTTTATGGAATACCTTGCTCTCTCTCTTTTCTCTCTTTGTTGGTGCATTACAAATAGCTCAGAAGCTCTGTATTTATAGGAATTCCATATCTCTACGGATGTCATCAGTGACATCAAAAAAGAAAGAAAGAGATATTCAAACTCTTCAATTCAACAAAGACGGTGGCAGCTAAAAAAGACTTAGAAAGGTCTTTATCTATTTTTCTTCTTCTTCATTTATGGGGATGGACCCCACAATAACTCCCAAAGTATTGGAACTTCGACTACATGGTACAAAAAGTAACACTGCTGATGGAGAACACGACCATCCGGTCAAACTATGTATCCCAAGGGCTCCAATGCAACGTAAGAATGCAATATTCATACCAACTATTGCAAGTCCAAGAAATTATTATACTAGAACTCAACAACCAAATTTTGGATATGCAAGCAGCGACAACCACTCAACAAGCAACATAACCACCTCCGCAATGGAATACACCCCCACCACCCAACTCATGGAGCTCGTCACCAACTATGGATCCCTAGCACGCTTTGCCAGAACCACAGCAGAAAGAGCAGGTTGTACCACTTTTGCCACAGTTCCTACTAGAGGAGTTACAACGCTTGGAAACTCCATCACCACCACCGGGGACAACAGACATGGGTCCCTTTAAGGCAAGCATCCTAGATCAAGTTCTCTAGAACATCACAATAATGGAGCCTCTGACACTCATCCTGCCCTAAAACTCAAAAAGAAAATTTTTCGTCAATGTAACACCACCGGTCATGAAGATGAGCATCAACATGAGGATCTACCCCATAGACCCTTTATCTTATTCCATTGTGATGGCCCCAACGTTGAGGGAGCAAACAATTCCACCAGAAAACCACAACTACCAGCAACTATCTCTTGCTCTGAATCCCATGAGGAATCATCGGGGGAGATCAACACAAACCAGCCCTATAAGGAAGATACTACTATGGAACTATAAGGGATCAAATTGAGCTGATTTTCGGAGGAACCTCACAACACTCCTCTCCTAGAAAAATCCCAATATGCTCTGTCTCACAGAGATAAAAATGAAGGAGGCAGCCCATGAGGCACTAATGCTGGAGCTAAGGTTCACCAATATGCTACATGTCGATGCTATTGGCTATTCAGGCTGGCTGATTATGTTGTGGAAGGAACATAAAATTGCACATGTGGACTCCATTGCTTTCACTAATCAGGAGATCCATGCAAATGTCCAAGTAGGTCCTTCTAGCCAACCCTGGATTTTTTTAATGGTTTATGCTAGTACTAGGTTTAATAATAGAAAAATATTATGGGATAACCTAGAGAAGATTTATACATCCTATGCACTACCTTGGATCCTGTGTGGGGGATTTCCACAAAATTACTACTGATGCGGATAAATTTGGTGGCAACCCTATTAATAATAATCGCACAAATATTTTACTAACTTGTCTCCAATATATTAACATGGTTGATCTGGGGTTTACGAGCTCCAGTTCACCTGGTCAAATATTAGGAGTACTAGAAGCAACTTGATTCTGGAAAGATTAGACCGCTTCTATGCAAATCCCTCATGGCTTAGTCTTCACCCTGATTCTACTATCACACACCTTTCTTGAACCCACTCGGACCACTGTCCACTTCTGTAGTCCCTATAAAAAACAACCAGATTAAACAATTTATTTAGGTTAGAAACTATGTGGTTCAGCCACCCAGATTTTAATAATATTGTTAATTACCACTGGCACCAATCCTCTATATATCATAAAGCTCTTAAAAAGTTCACAAACCATGTCAAGGATTGGAACAAATATATTTTTGGGAATATTTTTCATACAAAAAAAAGTCCTACTAGCAAGACTGGCATAAATTATTCTTCCACCAACACCTGGAAAATAACCTTTGGGACCTATACAATTTAATTTTGAAGAATAAAGAAGATTTTTCGAAGTTAAAATCTAGAGTGTAATAGCTAAATGAAGGTGACGCAAATACTAAGTGCTTCCACAGTTCTACTATACAACGGAAAAGATGCAATAAGATGCTAGGATTAGATGACTCTGTAGGTAGCTGGACCTACGATCATAAAGAAATAAATACAATTATCCTAAATCAGTACAATACTATTTACTCAACTGAGCTTATATATAGCAATAATACATCCCACAAATGCTATGGTTATGCTTTATGAGATGAGAATATGACCCAAATATCAGAGCCTATTTCTGAGTCGGAAATACAACGGGCAATTAAGTCTTTCAAACCTCTTAAAACGCATGGACCGGATGGTCTACATCTAATTTTCTTTCAAAAATACCGAAATTCCACTAGAGGTGTTGTAATCCAAATTTGCAAAGATGCATTTGAATCCTTTACCATTCCAAGTGAGAAAGTACAACTTTTATCATACTCATCCCAAAAGTTAAAAACCTTGAACACATTTCTCAAAATAGACCAATCTACCTGTGCAATACTGTATATAAAATGATTACTAAAGTTATTATTAATAGAATTCATCCATTCCCAACCACCTCATTAGTCCCAACCAGTGTAATTTTCTTCCGGGTAGAAGGGTTATTGAGAACGCAATCATAGTGCAAGAAGCAATCCATTATTTCAGACGCATGTCAGGTCGTATGGGCAACATAATGCATAAAATAAACCTAGAAAAAATGTTTGATAAACCTGAATGGTCCTTCACACGCAAATCACTATACAACCTATGCTTTCCCATCAGCCTAATTAAACTACTCATGAATTGTATCTCCCCCTCCTCCATCTCTATCATGATAAATGGCAAAAACACAAATTTCTTTGAACCACCGAGAGGAATATGCCATGGAGACCCACTATACCTGCATATTTATTAGTTGAATGAAGTCACTATTCCACCAAATTGACCGAGCAATAGTCAACGACGACTTGATGCCAATCAAGATTAGTAGATTAGGTCCACCCGTCTCACACCTGCTTTTTGCAGACGATCTAATTTTATTCTCACGTACTGTCCTACATAACACTGACATTATTATAAATATTTTTAATTCACTGTACCACCAGTCAGGGCAAAAAATAACTTCTCAAAATCAAAATTTTTCTTTTTCAACAATGTTCCCATCACCACACAAAATTATCTAATTAGTGCCCTAAACATCTGCAAGTCCACTAACTTTGGTAAATACCTGGCTTCTACCTAACAAACCACTCCCCTAAAGGCAATGACTACCAATTCATAATCGACAAAATGAATAACAATCTTTTAGACTGGAAAGCAAAATCTCTCAATATGGCAAGAAGAACCACCCTCATACACACACTATTAGCCATCATTCCAAATTAATTTATGCAAAATAATCTACTACCGACCTCCACTAGGAATCACATATTGTATCCAACGAAAAATTTCTATGGGGATCAACTCCAGGAAAAAAAAATACACCTTGCTAATCGGGAGACTATAACCACGCCAAAATCGCTTGGAGGGCTAGGACTTTATAAAATTGGTGAGAAGAATTATGCAATGCTGGCAGGGTTACTATGGTGATTCCATAGAAGTGACCAATCCTTGTGGATAAAAATTCTTCAAGCAAAATATGTTCAGCATAGACGAGGAAGAATATACGAGGCTAAACCATGTGATTCATACATATGGAAAAGCATGGCCAAAGCCAATGGCCTATTCCACACTGGGCTCTCCTGAAACATAGGGTATGGAAAAAAATCAATCTTTGGAATGACACCTGGCTTCCAAATAATAACTGTTTGCGCAAAATTATCCAGGCCCCCTACCCCATATGGAGGAATAGTTAGCAATTTCATCAATTCTTACAAACATTCGTGTTTCTGGATAGATTATCATTACCCTTACATCCTTATACAGTAGTTCAAGTCAATAACATTTACATTCCTTTCTCAACCAACAAACTTGACCAATCTTTCTGGAACAAAACATCCCTTGGCAACTTTATCACAAAGTCAGCCTATCTGCTCCAACTCCAGATTAACAACCAAATACCACAACTCACCGCTGGAAATAACTCTTGGCTTTGGTGGTTCAAGTGTTTGAATAAACTGAAGTTTTTCTTGTGGCTACTTGTACACCATAAATTACCTACTAAAGACTTTCCATACAAGAAAAATATACTTCAATCAAATTTTTGCCAATTATGTCCAACTATAATAGAGTACATAAACCACATATTCTTTTCATGCAAACACTCCCACCATTTATGATTTTTGTTCAATATACAAAGACCTTAAGCCAAAAAAACTCTTTCCTCAAACTCTTAAACGTAACTTTCTTCTTTACTTGTGTAACGACCCGACCGGTCGTTTTGAGTACTAGCACTTCGTTCAGTAGTCGGAGGCCATGAACAACTTCATTTCAGGTATTATGACTTGTTCGCATGGTCAGAATTTAAATTCGGGAAGGTCGAAGTTAAATTTAGATAAGAACTCTCATTTGAGAAGCTTAAAGTTGAAAGAATAAACTAGGATTGGATTTTTGAGTAAACGACCTCGAAATTGAGATCCGAAGGTTTCAGCAGGTTCGTATAATGATTTCGGACTTCGGCGTATGCCCGGATTGGGTTTTGGATAACCCGGGAGCGTTTTGGCGCCTATTGTGGAGGTTAGCATTTTAGAAGAAATTTCATAAGTTTGGTTTGAAGTGAATATCGGTGTTATCAATGTCTGTTTGGAATTTTGAGACTGTGAATAGCTCCGTATAGTGATTCTGGAGTTGGGGGCACGATCGGAAGTGAATTCGGAGGTCCGTAGGCCATTTTGAAGCCATTTGGCTAAAGATAGAAAGTTGAAGGTTTTGAAAAGTTTGACCGGGGGTTTGACTTTTTGATATCGGGGTCGGAATCAAATTCTGGAAGTTGGAGTAGGTCCGTAATGTCAAATATGACTTGTGTGCAAAATTTGAAGTCAATCGGACGTGATTTGATAGGTTTCGGCATC
>MU699527.1:129631-154835 GCA_026770625.1 Nicotiana glauca | reverse complement strand
ACGTTGATTACGTATTCATACTACACTTCTGTGCATTTTTGTTGCACAGGTATACTTCATTTTAGCGGCCTACTGAGCGCAGCAGCACGGACGATTCACGGACTAGGTGAGCTGCAAATTGCGAGACGACCTGCAGCTAGTATAGTTCCTTTCTGTACTTTGATTATTTATTTCCTGTCCATTGTATTCCGGACAGAGGTTATATTTTATTTCATTATCAGTAGTCGCTCATGCACTTGTGACACCGGGTTCTGGGATGGTTTTCGAAAAGTTTAATTTAACTGTTATTGTTAATTTGAATTGAAGCAAAACCTTTTTTATTTGTGAAAATGGAAGGAAAATTCTGGAATTTGATGTGTTTAAAAAGAATTTTTAAATCGGTAATCTAATTGGCTGGCCTGACAGCGGTGTCCGGCGCCACCACAAGCTCTCTAATCCGGTAAGCGAGGTTTTTGCGACTGTAGGGGCAGCATTCATAAAACCAACATTGGAATGCCAAAGGCAAACCACCATAACGGTACATCTCTCTCCTGCTACGAACCTTATCCTTCATTGACTCCAACGTTGCATTAAAAACCACTTTTCCCCAAGGGAAAGTCTCAAAATCACCAGATTCAACCAACAGAAAATTATTCTTTGTAATCAAATCATCACTCGTACTAGAAAACAGGAAAGTGTGAATGAAATACAATACTGCAATCTTTAATGCATCCTCGTCAGATTTTCACATCTTTTTTAAGAAACATTCAGTTAACAATTTCTTAGACACTTTCGACATGCTTGGAAAGTACAATTCTATTAACCGACACTGCACAAATTCATAATCCTTATTGGGATCACCATTACACTTCAAACCTGTGATAATACAAAACTCTGCAAGTCCAAACCGCAACTTGGTGTTATTCACTTTAATCCATAACTCATTATCCTTAGGTGACACTACTTCCCTGAGCAATAGTGAATGGATAAGTTGGTTCTGTATAAAAAATTCGGACAAGTCCACAAAATAACCAAAACATGTTCTTCTAAACATCTCAATCTGCTGATCATCCAAATTATCTTTCAATTGTTTCACTATACTGCAGTTTGTATGCACACTAATACGGGTACAATAATGATCACCCAAAGGAACATAGTAATCCCAAAGCTGCAAACAATAAAAAAATATAAATATATATATAAGATTCATAAAAATCACAATTATGCACTTTAAACATTACTTATACAAATATGTGGATAGATGATACACTTTATATACAAAAGTTGCACATTACTTATTGACTTGATACACATTATATACAATATGAAAAAATGATACATTTTATATACAAATCTGAAACATAACTGCTATATTGGTTATCTCAAGTTTCGACATATTAAAATAAACTAACCGCACACAAGTCAAAGTTATATCATTAGAAAATACCTTCAAATCAGATGAACTAAAACATTTTTGACCAGCATGAGCTTTTCTCTTTTTTGATGGAACATCATCCCCATCACTTTTAGCCTTCCTTTTAGAACCTTTACCCTTATCCTTCACAATATCCTTTCCCACTATTTTAATCTTTCTTTTTGAACTTGTGCCTTTTCAACAACTACATGCTGAGCAGTGTGTGACCTCGTTACTCTATCGCTGGGAGTCCCGCTATGAGAACGAGTCCTTCTATCATCAGCGGTATTTTGCTTACCTTCAATAGGGGTATTTTGCTTACCTTCACTAGGGGTATTTTGCTTACCTTCATTAGGGGTATTTTGCATGGATTCAACAGATTTATGAGTTGCATGACCTGAAGCGCACCCAAATTCCGGTAAATCTTCAAAATCGTCATCATCATTCCTAATGAAATTAGGGTCATATTTCACTAATTGACCGGCTAATTTCAGAGAATTTGGAGATGCCTTCATCTTCCTTCTTTTCTTCTTCATCAAAGTCTTCTTTTCCCCCATTATAGAGACGAATATGAACAAAAATTGTAAAACCTAGAGTCGACTATGAAGAAAAAGTCGGAAAACCAACTGAAATTTTGAGATAAATTGAAACCAGGAGTAAAAATGTAGAAGGTGTATTTGAGAAGAAAGGTGTTTTGAGAGAGGTGGATTAACGGATAGAGTTAAAAGGCGTGGGTGTTTTATGAATTATGGGCTAGTAGATGTAATAAGTTTGGGCCGGAGGGACATTTTGGGTCCAAGGAAAAAAACTTTGGGCTATTAAAATTTTGAAGGGCTATGCGGGTAATTTTCAACCAAAAAAAAAAAAAACTGAACGGGGCCGGGCTTAAGAAGGCCAGTCCAAATATGTGAGCAGCTCAGCCACACTGGGGTTAAAGTTAAACAAATAATTAATCACGAACTCATCAAAGCTAGGGTTTAGCTCGTTTCATCTCCATTCTCCCCTCAGAAGAGAAATCTTGCAAACGACGAAACCATGTTTCCAGGATTGTTCATGCGTAAACCTGACAAAGCAGCTGCTCTCAAGCAGCTGAAGACTCACGTCGCCCTTTTCGGAGCTTGGGTCGCCGTAATTCGGGTCACCCCATATATCCTCCACTATTTTTCCGATCAGAAAGAAGAACTCCTCCTCGAGCTCTAAATACCTATCATTTTTTTTGCACTTCTTTCTACTCAGGTAAAATTTTCTCTTCTAATCGGAATTTGTATACTCAATTAGGCTCAATATTATTAAGTGATCATGTCCGAATTGGAAGATTAGATACATTCACTCAGATACTCTGCCTTGACTTTGAATTAGAAGGATTATAGACTTAGTCCCGGTTATTCAGTTCACTATCTGTAGTTCTATGGAGACTTGTGATTTTTTTGTTGGGTCAACTTGATAATCTGGTTAATTGCTTATGTTGATGTATAAAACTCAAAGTGGATTAGGGCCCATCTACCTTTTCCACTTAGATACCAGACTTAGTTCGCTCGCAGGATTCGAACTAGTGAAATGTGCCTCCAACACACCCACCGGTGTATTAACTTTGCCCGTTGAACCAAAGGCCTGGGAGCTTCCTAGATTAGCATCTTTTGCTAGTGTTATCGTTGTCCTTCATTCTTTTGATTTTCCATACTGTATTTATTGTGTCCAATAAGAGTGGCTTATCCTGGGTTTTTTCTCTTAATGTGACCCCATGTGTCGGCATATCTTTTGGTGGCTGTAAGGCCGTTTGAATTATCTTCTGCACTAGAGTGTTCCAAGATTGTGAGTTTCAGCTGAATAAAAAGTAGTTTGTAGGTAAGAGTGCTTGAGCTTTAGCAACAATGAGTTGGTTCATGGATGGATGGACATTTATGCTCCTTTCAAATTTCAACAACCTCCTAATGTGATAATAAAATCTAAGCCACTAAGGTATCTCATAAGTGCAAAATCTTGTTTCATGAGCTTGCTGAATCAATATGAAGAATGATATAGTTTTCATTGAAAGATAACTTGGAGGCTCGTTCGATGTTGTGTTTAGTTATATTGTTAGTGTGATTGAGCAATAATGGAATAGAATTGCTTTTTCATCCTAGTAAATCTTTTGTGGGTGACAATCTTGCCTCTATTGTTATTCATATATCAAAATTTGAAATTAAGAAACACATGACTGAACCAAGGTCGTGGCTTTTCTTGTGTTTTTGGTGTTGTATGCAACTTAGGTTCTGGTGCATAAAGTAGTTGGATTGAGTTCTGTAAGTTGCCGAGCACCAACTATGAAATGATCTATGATTTGGACTACTCTGGTTGAGGGTTAAGGAACAAACTTCTACCGGAAATTCCTATGAATTTATTTTTATGAGCTTTATATCTACTAGAATATGAAAGTAATCTTAAGCTCTTTACTAACAAAACAAAAAAAAGCTTGTATGGTGATGGTCCCTATCGCCTGTGCATGAGTTTGGATTTCATGGTTTTATTTGGTAGGTGATTAGAAGTTTGAAAATATGAATTTTACAATGCAAGTGGATCGAGTTGATTCTGTAGATGCAAAGTAAAGTACAAGGAATTGAATGGCTTATATGTGTGTGAGTACGCTAAAGTTGATGAAGTAACATGTTTCATCATCTTTTCTTGAATCTTGTGAATATTACTGTTGTTCCAGGACTTTGCTCAACGGCAAAGGATGTGTGGCAGGCGCACATCGTGAATTCGAATCTTGGGTGGTGAACCAAGTCCGGTATCTAATTGGAGAAGAGTAGAGGGGCCTAGCCCCATTATCTACCGAGTGTCGAACCGTGGCACCAATGGCCCTTGGGGATTTCTCGGTTGTTAAAAATATTTAGTATGGCTTTCGTGCAGTTACTTAATCTTGATATGTTTAAGTTGCTTACTCCTAGTATATCAGTTGCTTATAATTTCAGTTTGGACTAGAATTCATGCATGTGCTCACATAGGTAATTACGGATTGGGATTACTGTGTTGTTGCTCGAGTACTATTTCTGATGCAATTCCATTTTAGGCCCTTTCAAAGCTGTACCATTCTTCAGTTAATTGCCTGATTTAAATGCAACTTAAGTTCTTTCTTTCTTTATATACACGTCTATGATAATGTCGTTATCTTCTTGTCTTTGCCTTCTGCAGTTTCTCTAGAGGAAGGGATGTTCTCTACACATCTGTTGACCCTCTTCTCAGTCATTTCTGTCTCTACATTTCATTTTCATTTGGCGATATGATTCTGAAATTTGTCAGGTTGGCATATAATTGGGAATAGTATGGTTGTACCCTAGTTATTTGAGATAAAATTTGCTGTGGAAATTCTCTTTTGGTTTATCGACACCAAAGTCATGTGTGTGAATGTGATGGCTTTTACACCTAGATTAGATACCCATCTTCCCCAGCAATCCTTGCACTATGTTACTGAATGCATAAATGATCCCACAAATGAGATTTAGCGTGGTTCTATCTGTATTGTTACCGATGCAATATGGCCACTAAATCGCCTCTTGTTATGTTTTTTCATCTGAAACTTCTTTTCCAAACGATTTCTGAACTCAATGCAGTTCTAATCAGCTTCTAATAATTGATTAACTAATGCCTAACAGCTTCAGCAATTCAGCTATCCATAACTGTTGTATTCCAAGTAATTTTTTTTTGACAGGAAAGAAACTTATCAGGACTTAACATAATGTTGCTTGTCAAACTATGGATACTTGTCATACATTCATTGAATTGGTACTAATAGTGGGTGTAAATAAGTTTTGTCCAATATGAAAAAACTACTCATTGGCAAATGGTAGCATGTAGAACTAAATAGATAGGATTTAACAATTGCAAGGGGTCAAGTCTTGGATGTTGAAAGAGTGTAATATGCAAGAGCAGGTGTCAAGTGTCTTCTGCAGTTCATGACATTCTACGTTGAAAAAGCATTTTCAAGCATCACGAACGAATTCCCCGCCTCAACTTCTCTGATAAATGTTTAAAATATACCTTATCTAATAAATGTGAAACTTGGGTATTGAATGGTCTTTTGATTTATCAAAACCACCTAATAGAAAAGAAAGAACGAAGCAGATTAACAGGTATTCATTACCAAACAATCAACACTTTAAACACAGTTATAGAAATGTTGCATCAAAAAGTTAATCTCTCAGTTTAATTCTGAAGCATGCTCTCTTCACTAATTACATTTAGCAACAGCAGAGGTAACATATATCAAAGAAAGCATCAACTGATGTGAAATTTATTTATATAGAGACAATGTGCATGGGTAGATTGAGAGTGATAAAATAGAAAGATCATATAATGTCTGAATTAATTAGAGTTCCATACTGTTTGAGTGATGTGTACTGCATTTTACACAAATCTCATTTTGGCTGCCCGGGCAGCTCCTTGATAATATTCAGGGGTTTGGTTTGGTCATCTCCTGTAGAATGACTTTCACATTGGTTGACAAATACTGTCTGGATTCAGCACTCCCTTTGTCAGCCAGCTCAATCTTTTAGACGATCGGATACGCCGAGGATACACATCAAGTCATTTTTGAATAATTGGGAAGACTATACAAGAATCATCAACCAGTACAAGCAGTAGATAATGAACCAATTCATCTGGCTCAGAGCCAACAGAACATTATGTCCTTCAAAGTTTTGCAGTAGATAACAGATATATGCTGGATTGGCCTTCTTATCATGGAATCTCAATTTCTAATCTTCGGTTACTTTTCTGTCAATCAGCTGGAAGTCTTCTCCAACTTTCACAGCATAGCTTCAGGAAACAACTGTAAATTTTCCCAAAAGTCATCTTTATGGTGTTGGCAGTTTGTAAAGGATTAGCATAAAAAATACTGGAGGAGCATTCATTTATTGCATGGAGCAGTAATATTAATATCACTTGTTACTCGGATATAGCAGAATTTGACATTTCAAAAGTGAAAATCATCCTAAAAAAACATGAAAGCATTAGATAAATGCAAGAACATTGACTTGTGTACCAAGGGAATTTGTTACATGTCTTGACATGCCCTTATGGGTGGAAAAATTAGCCCATGAAAACATGACCTGCCCCACCTGTCCATTGTTCCCAATCTTAAAATGTAGGAACACATACTTTTGCAGCCCTCCGTTCTTAAACTCAAACATCAGACTCATGCTTCGTCAAACATATTCATCTATTTAACTATGATGATGGTATTAAAGTATCTAAGCAGGTCATTCAGTTCTGTGAGAAAAGCAGGCTATGTTTAAGCATTCCACAAATAGGAAGAGCACAATAGCTAATAAAGCCTCAATGTAATTGCAGTGGTGATACATAAAGCACATTGTGGGATGTAACTTTTTATCTCTAAGACTAGGAAAGCGATAAAAGAACATTTACGCTGGTACACTGCAGGAAAGAGTCTAGGATGAATCGTCTTAAGATCCTGACCTGTAGCGAGAACTCTTCAAGCAGTTAGAACAACAACAACAATAACAAACCTAATGTAATCCCATATGTAGGGTCTGGGGAGGGTAGTGTGTACGGCACGCAGACCTTACCCCTACCTTTATAAGCTAGAGAGGTTGATTCCGATAGACTCTTCAAGCAGTTAGGCACTATTCATATTCTTCAGCAAGAAGGCACTGCTCATATTCGAAAAATCATGAAGATGCCCTTCAGAGAGTACCGTGCTTTGATGTACTGATAGACTTGCACCTCGGCAAAGTCACCTTGTTAACCTCATAGCCCGAAGCCACAACTTAACATTTGATTAAAAGTTTGGATGCTATACGAACTTCTAGCTACCTTTACAAGGGATCTTATTCGTAAGCATTTCGTTCCTCAAAGTTTCAGCCATTTTGTCATTCCCTTGCTTGATGTACCCGTCAATGAAAGCACTATATACGTCCACATTTGGTGCAAATCCTTTCCCCACCATCTCTACCTGAAGTTTTCGAGCTTCTTCCATCAAACCCTCCTCACACAAGCTCCGTATCAGAAGTTTGTATGTATTCTTCCTTGGTACAATATCATGTTTCTTTATTACAGCTCTCACAAATTCCAAGGCCTCAAAAACTCCATTTTTGTCGCATAGCATCCGAGCGACAGCATCTACCATTGAACTCTCTGGTTTGAATCCCTTTCGACACATATCCTTATACAAGACTAAAGCTGCATCAACATTCCCACTCATACAATGTCCATTTATGAGATGCTCAAGAGTAACATAAGTACACTCCACCCCAGCGAAAACCATCTCCCGGAAAAAATCCTCAGCTCTATCAACCTCTCCAACTTTACAAAATCCCCCAATTATGGTATTATAAGCTACAATATCATGTTTCACGCCCTTATCACCCATCTCCTCCCAAACATTCATGGCATTCTCCATCAGTCCATCCTCACAATACACGGCCATTAAAACGCTATAACTATATGTATTCGGGGCACAATTTTTTTCCATCATTTCCTTCCAAACCTCCTCAACCTTCTCAACTACTCCTTCTCTATGAAAAGCTACCATAAGAATATTAAACGTATAAGCATTGACGATCACAGCCTTTACCTCTCTACCTTTAAAGATTTCCCTATACATATCATAAGCAGCAAAAGGGCCTCGACTTTTCGCAATCAACTCAATCAAAGAATTGCATATAACAACATGTGGAAAGATATTTTTTTTAGCTAAAATCCTCACAAGTTTAACAGAAGGATCAATTTTTTTAGAATCCAAATAAGCTTTAATCAACAAATCAAACACAAAAGGAGCTGAATCACAAGTCCTGTAAGTTTTAACCAAGATTTGGAAAATCCGAGGTGGGTTTGTTAAATCAGGTTGATGGGTGTCGGGGAATTTTCGAATGGCGGATTTTAGTAGCTCTAAAGCTTGGGATTTAAGGCGGGAACGGGAGAGGATGTGAATGATAGTGGCGTAGGAATAAAGAGAGTGAGAGCAAATGGAGCGAGTGATTGTGAAGTGGAAGAAACGGAGAGCGAGATGAGGTGTGTTGCGGAGTTGATGAATGATTTGAGAGACTTGGGTGGGAGTGAAGCCGGAAGGGGGTGGGGATAGAGAGAGAATTTCGGACCATCTTGATTTTGAGCGATGGTGTTTGAGAATTGTTATGGCTGTTGAGACTAGAGTTTCGTCTTCGTTTGAAGATGGTTGCGGTGAGGTAGAAGAAGAGAAGGAAGAGGAAGATAAGTGTTCGGTTAATGGGGTTGAGAAAATAGTGCGTCTTGTAATAGTTGATAGCATCGCCATTGATGGCTATTTGCTGTTCCGTTCCGGCATTTTGTCGAACAGCTTCTGTTCCAAATATTAGACACTAACATTCGATCCACGTAGTATGTGCGTTGCCACGGAATTATGCTGCCATTATTTATATTTTGATTGCATTAAAAATACGGAAAATGGCCAAATATACCCATTTACTTTCATTTGTTGTTCAATTCTATGATATCCTTACCGTCCAAAATTTTATATTTATTCCTACTTTAACGACCAAGACACGTGGCATCTTTTGAGAGACTGAACTAACTCAACATTTAAAAAAATTCTATCTGACTCGTTAGGGTTGTTCATGGTTCGATTTTGATCGGTTTTAAAAAGGAAATCAAATCAAGTAAGTCGGTTTTTCAAATATTAGAATCAAACCAAACTAATTAAGTCAGTTTTTCTCGATTCGGTTTATGTCGGTTTTTCGGTTTTTTTCGGTTATTGGTCGATTTTTTCTTAATGTAAAACATACACTACTAAACATATATTCCGGCGACCACATTTTTAATGTAACACTATCAAATCAATTGCCCTTCGAGAAATCTATTATTTACCAAGATATATTGATGATAATTGAATCAAATAATTATGAATAATTTTAGGATTCAATTAAAAATATGTTATTTTTAACACAAAATGGATTCTTACACTAAACAAAAGAAAACTACCAATCAAACTATCATGTAAAGGTAAAGAACTATATTAAAAGTACAAACTATTGACATTTACCGTAATTTTTTTGAAATTTTGTATAACAATATACATATATATAGATGTAATAATAAATTTGAAATAGCTACTTCTATAGTCGGTTTGGTTCGATTTTTTTCTGATTAAAACCAAAACCAAACCAAATTTGATCGGTTTTTAAAATTCAAAACCAAAGACAAACCAAACCAAAAAATATCCGTTTTTTTGGTCGGTTTGATTTGGTTTTCGGTTTGGTTAGGTTTTTCTGGTTTTTATGAACACCCCTACGACTGGAAAATTTTATTTTGTGTCTCATACAACTAGTACAACTTACACTAGTTGTATGAGGCAATTTTTTGTCTCACAGTTTTGTGGACCCAGAATTGTGTGGACCCAGAAGTGTAAGATTGGGGTCCATAATTTTATAAGATAAAAAGGAGCCTCATACAACTAGTGTTAGTTGTATGAGATACAAAATAAAACTTCTCCGTACGACTCGTTACCCATGACCCGCCCGACACTATTGCCCTAATTATTCGCATACCAAAACGAGGAAGAAACAAACATTATTCTGCCATCTTCGAGAAAAGAGAAAAACACCTTCTTCATCTTCAGCAAAATTAATTGGGTCACATTTCCAGTATTCTACCATAACTTTTCGACATTGAAGTAAAACATAGTCATAGTTTTTTACTTAAAATCACATAAGAGAGCCATCATTTTCCCATCATTAACAAACTAGAATCGTCAGCGAAATTTTCGGTCAAACTTTGTCTGGTTTGATTTTTGAAGGTGCATGGAATTTGTAAGGTGTTTCAGATTTTCTTTTGTCGCCACTACTGTTGGTTCACCTGCTGATGCTCATGCATCAAATTCAAACTGAATTTAAAACTACACCATAGTTGTAATCAACCAGAAAAAATAAAAGAATAACGGGGAGAAAGAATTTGGGATTTACCCAACCTCAGGTGCTCAAAACTCAACTCACGCCCTCAGGATTTACCTTAGACCACCAGAGTACAGGGAAATAAAAGTCCGAAGAATAACCAGACTTTTCGTTCAAACAAAGAGCTAGAATACATACACCGGCGGGCCAAGTACCGTACCCAGTGACTCATTGGAACGAAAGGTGTAGCTATTCAAGCTAAGAGAGCTATTTGGTTTTCGGAAGTGACAAGGGCTATTCTGTTTTCTTCAAATTCGTGAAGACGGGGAATTTGGGTTTTAAATTTGCATAGAGGAAGACGATGGTTATTAGATGGCCAATTTACAGCTTGTTTGGATGATTGTTACGTATTGTATTGTATCATGCTGTTACTTTAACTACGATGTTTGTTTTCTTGTTAATTAAATTTTATTATATCGTATCGTTAAATTCGTGTTACGTAACGATAAAATGTGCCACTTTATGTAACGACCGATTTGGTGTGGTCGCATCGTTATCTTGTCTCTTTCTCTCATCTCAACCTTCATTATTATTAAATAATTTTATTTCATTATTTATTCTTCCTTTTTATATAATAATTTTATCTCGTATCATAATTTTTCTTTATAATAGTGCAAGTTTATTCTTCATATTGCTGGTGCATGGTATCATGAAACAACGGCAAACGATACAATCTATTCAGACATTATATTCATTAAACGATACAGTACAATACAATACGATACAGTACATTATGAAACAATATGTAACAACCATCCAAACAAGCTGTTAGAGTTCTCCGTCAGCAACGAACGACGGTGGTGGAAATTTGCAAGGGTGGAGACTATAGGGTCATATTGGTTTTAATTGGTAATGGGTAATGTTGTATTGTGGGTAGGGCCCAGCCTGGGACCTCCCCGGGCCTAACGGTCCGGTTCAAATGGGCCGGTCTCAAATGGTTTTTAAGGCCCACTGTGGGCCGGTTCAACCGGGCCCAACGGCTATTTTTCAAAAAAAAAAAATTGTTTTAAAAAAAGGCCAACGGTTAGAAATTTAAAAAGTAGTCGTTTGCCTGCAATTTCAGTCGTTTGGCTTTTTAAAAAATAGTCATTTGGCCTCCAAACTTTGTTTTAACCCCAAACTTTTTATAATTATACTTTTTCCTTATTCTCAACAATAAATACCCCCTTATTCTTTCATTTTTACTCACAAATTCATCAATCTCTCTCTAATTTTTTTCTATAATTGCTTACTTTATTATTGCAGTTTTGTGAAAAATTGTGAAGTTGGTGAATTGAAGTATTCAAGTCTTCAAGTGTGATGACCCAAACTGTCATCACTTGTTTTAAATTAAATTCTATGACTCCGAGACCTTGAAAATCTCATTTAGAGTCACCTCGATTTGTGTGCGCAGTCCGGGCACGTAGCCGGAAAGCTTAAATGAGAAACTGTGTGAAAAATGAGAAGTTTTAACTATAAAATGAATTAATTTGACCTTGGTCAACGTTTTGGGTAAACGGACCCGGACCCGTGATTTGACACTCCTGAAGGGTCCGTAGGAAAATATGGGACTTGGGCATATGCCCGAAATCGAATTGCGAGGTCCCAAGCCCGAGAAATAAATTTTTTAGTAAAATTATTTTATGAAATTGTTTAAGGAAATTTGAAGAGAAAATTGATTAGAACGTGTTGGTATCAGGACCGTATTTGGTTCCGGCGCGCGGTGCAGGTCTTATATATGGTTTAAGTCATTCATGTGAAAATTGGTTGAAAACGGACGTCGTTTGACAGGATTCAGACCTAAATTGGAAAATTTGATGTTTTATGAAGTTTGAAAGAATTCTTGGATTTTGAGGTTTAATTCGATGTTTATGATGTTATTTTGGCGATTTGATTCGAGGTTTAGTTCTTGGGTAGAGGCACATGCTGAATACCGCATTATCGTTCAGCTTATTTAATTTAAGTCTTCCGCTTTAATTTCATATTCTGCTGTTATTTAAATATTTAACGCTTGTTGTTATGATTGATAAAAGGATTTAAAATAAAGGAGTTAGGAGTTTATGATTTGTGGATTGCCTAGCTTTTACGAGTAGGCGCCATCATGACCCCCGAGGGTGGAAAATTCGGGTCGTGATAAGTTGGTATCAGAGCTCTAGGTTACATAAGTCTCACAATTCACGGGCAAGCTTAGTAGAGTCTGAGGGATCGGTACGGAGACGTCTGTATTTATCCCCCAAAGGCTACAGAGTTAGGAAAAGTTTCACCTTTGTTCTTTCTTGTCATGCGGTTTGGTTTCTCAATGCTAATTGAATTTCTACTCTGTTCTTTCGCAGAAGGCGAGAACACATGCTTCCTTATCTATCGCTCAGCAGCCCGAGCCCCCAGCAGTAGCACCCACTTGGGGCAGAGGGCGAGGCCGAGGCCGTGCTAGAGGCTGAGGTAGGGGCAGAGCTCAGCCCGAGCAGCAGCACCAGCGGCGGAGCCTCAGGTTGATTTTGACGAGGAGGTTCCAGCCCCAGCAGTTCCGGTGGGCCCATCTCAGGTCCCAGAGGTGTTTATTGCTACCCCAGTTCTTTAGGATGCTCTGGTCTGATTGGTGGGCCTCATGTAGAGTGTCACCCGAGCAGGTTGTTTCTTGTAGCACCAGCCACTTCTCAGGCTGGAGGAGGAGCCTAGACTGCTGCTACTCGTACTCTGGAGCAGGTAGCTCCCCAGATTCAGACTCCAGAAGTTCAGCTAGTTGGAGCAGCTCAGCCGGGTGTGGTATCCTAGGCCAGTGATGGAGCAGCCATGTCGGCCGATGCTTTGTAGAGATTGGACAGGTTCACCAAGCTCTTCACTACTAACTTCAACAGTGCATCTACCGAGGATCCTCAAGATTATCTGGATAGCTGCCACGAGGTTCTTCGGAACATGGGTATTGTTGAGACAAATGGGGTTGATTTCGCTACATTTTGCTTGTCTGGATCCGCCAAGACTTGTTGGAGGGATTATTGCTTAGCTAGACCAGCAGGATCGCCAGCCTTGACCTGGGAGCAGTTCACACAGCTATTTCTGGAGAAGTTTCTCCTTATTACACAGCGAGAGGCCTATCGGAGGCAGTTCGAGTGTCTCCAGTAGGGATCCATGACAGTCGCCCAGTACAAGACCAGGTTCATTAATTTGGCTTGCCATGCTCTTATTATACTTCCCACTAAGAGGGAGAGAGGGAGACGGTTTATTGATGGGCTCATCCAGCTGATTCGTCTTCAGATGGCCAGAGAGGCTGGGAGTGAGATATCCTTCCAGGAGGCAGCCAATGTGGCCCGGAGGGTTGAGATGGTATTATCGCAGGGGGGTGGTCATAGGGCAGATAAGAGACCCCGTTAGTCAAACAGGTTCAGTGGTGCCTCGTCTGGAAGCAGAGACTCGTATGATAGGGGTCATCCTCCTAGGCCCTTCCAGTCAGCACTCCACATTTCTCACAGTGCCTTAGTTGGCTGTGGTTCTCACACACACTATTTCGATCAGCAGCCCTTCAGTGCACCGCCAGCTCCTATCAGTGCATCGCCGCTTCAGAGTTTTCGAGGTGGTCATTCAGATCGACCGGGTCAGGAGTCTCAGCAGCCGAGGGCTTGTTACACTTGTGGTGACACAAGTCACATTGCTAGGTTTTGCCCTCGAGCACCGAGTAGCTCTCATCATCAGGGTTCCCGTGCCATAGTTCAGGCACCAGGTATTCCACAGCCCGCCCGGCCAGCTAGATGTGGGGTAGAGGTACTAAAGGTGGAGGTAGAGGTACTAGAGGTGGAGCTCAGATTGCCAGAGGTGGAGGCAGCCAGCAGCAGGCCATCCTAGAGAGGTATATTAGAGTGGTGGGGCCCAACCCCGATGTTATGCTCTTCAGGCCAGGCCCGAGGCTGAGGCTTCAGATGCAGTTATTACAGGTACGGTTCTGGTTTGTGATAGAGATGCTTCAGTGTTGTTTGATCCGGGGTCTACGTATTCGTATGTGTCATCTTATTTTTCCCCGTACTTGGTCACGCCTACTGATACATTGAGTGTTCCTGTTTATGTATCTACACCGGTGGGTGATTCTATTGTAGTCGATCGAGTCCATCGTTCCTGTATAGTGGTGATTGGGGGTCTTAAGACTCGTGTATATTTGTTGCTTTTAGACATGGTTGACTTCGATATTATATTGGGATGGACTGGTTATCACTGTACCATGCTATCTTGGACTATAATGCCAAGACTATGACCTTAGCTTTACCAGGTATACCTCGTTTAGAGTGGAGACGGACTCCTGGTCATTCTACCCGCAATGTCATCTCGTATGTGAAGGCTCGACGTATGGTCGAGAAGGGGTGTTTGACTTATTTAGCCTATGTTCATGATTCTAGTGCCGAGGTTCCCTCTATTGATTCTGTGCCCGTTGTTTGTGAGTTTCTTGATACTTTCCCTTCAGACCTGCCGAGTATGCCACTCGACAGGGATATTGACTTTTGCATTGATTTGGTACCAGGCACTCAGCCCATTTCTATCCCGTCGTATCGTATGGCGCCGCCTGAGTTGAAAGAGTTAAAGCAACAATTGTAGGATTTGCTTGAGAAGGGTTTCATTAGACCCAGTGTTTTGAGGTGCGCCGTTGTTATTTGTTAAGAAGAAGGATGGATCAATGAGAATGTGTATTGATTACCGACAATTGAACAAGGTTACAGTCAAGAATAAGTATCCGCTGCCGAGGATTGATGATTTGTTCGATTAGCTTCAAGGTTCCATGGTATTTTCAAAGATTGACTTGCGATTTGGCTACCATCAGTTGAGGATTAGGGCATCCGATGTCCCTAAGATAGCTTTCCGCACTCGGTACGGGCATTATGAGTTCTTGGTTACGTCATTCGGGTTGACGAATGCCCCAACAACTTTTATAGACATGATGAACCGAGTGTTTAAGCCTTATTTGGACTCGTTCGTGATAGTCTTCATTGATGATATATTGATATATTCCCGCAGCCAGGAGGAGCACGAGCAACACCTTAGAGTGGTTCTTCAGACTCTGAGGGATAGTTGGTTATATGCTAAGTTCTCGAAGTGTGAATTCTGTTGGGTTCAGTTGCATTTCTGGGTCATGTTGTATCAGCAGAGGGTATTCAGGTGGACCCAAAGAAGATTGAGGTAGTCAAGAACTATCCTAGACCAGCATAAGCTACAGAGATTCAGAGTTTCTTGGGATTGGCAAGCTACTATTGTCGGTTCGTGGAAGGATTTTCATATATTGTAGCCCCGATGACCAGATTGACCCAGAAGGGTGCCTAGTTCAGATGGTCGGATGAGTGAGGCGAGCTTTCAGAAGATCAAGACAGCTCTGACTAAGACGCCGGTGTTGGTTTTGCCCACAGGTTCAGGGCCTTATACAGTTTATTGTGATGCTTCCCGTGTTGGGCTTGGAGCAGTGTTGATGGAGGATGGCAAAGTCATTTGCCTATGCTTCGAGCCAGTTGAAGATTCATGAGAAGAACTATCCGGTTCATGATTTGGAGTTGGCAGCCATAGTTGACGTATTGAAGATTTGGAGGCATTATCTGTATGGCGTGGCATGTGAGGAATTCACGGATCACAAGAGTCTTCAGTACTTGTTCAAGCAAATGGAGTTGAATTTGAGGCAAAGGTGGTGGTTGGAGTTGTTGAAGGATTATGATATCACCATTTTATATCATTCGGGAAAGGCCAATGTGGTGGCAGATGCTTTGAGTAGGAAGTCAGCTAGTATGGGCAGTCTTGCTTATATTCCGGTTGGTGAGATGTCACTTGCTTTGGATGTTCAGGCTTTAGCCAACCAGTTCGTGAGACTGGATATTTTTGAGCCCAATCCTGTATTAGCTTGCACGGTCGCTCGGTCTTTATTATTGGAGCGTATCCGTGATCGGCAGTATGATGATCCCTATTTGTGTGTCCTTAGAGACACGGTGCAGCGCGGAGATGCCAGGCAGGTTACCTTAGAAGATGAAAGAGTTTTGAGATTGCAGGGTCGAGTATGTATGCCTAATGTGGATGGGCTCCGAGAGTTGATTTTGGAGGAGGCCCATAGATCCAGGTACTCTATTCATCCGGGCCCCACGAAGCTGTATCAGGATTTGCAGCAGCATTATTAGTGGCATAGAATGAAAAAGGATATCGTAGCATATGTGGCTCGTTGTTTGAATTGTCAGCAGGTTAAGTACGAGCATCAGAGGCCTGGTGGTATATTTCAGAGGATTGAGCTGCTCGAGTGGAAGTGGGAGAGGATCACTATGGACTTTGTTACTGGACTTCTGCTGACTCGAAAGAAGTTCGACGCAGTATGGGTCATTGTTGATAGGCTGACCAAGTCAGTGCATTTCATTCCTATGGCAATCTCCTATTCTTCTCGAGAGGTTAGTTGATATCTATATTCGGGAGATTGTTCGCCTTCATGATATGCCCGCATCTATCATTTCAGACCGGGGTAGGCAGTTTACCTCGCGCTTCTGAAGAGCAATTCAGCGAGAGTTGGGCACCCAGGTTGAGTTGAGCACAGCATTTCATCCTTAGACAGACGGTCAGTTCGAGCAGACTATTTAGATTTTGGAGGATATGCTCCGAGCTTGTGTTATTGACTTTGGAGGATCGTGGGATCAGTTCTTGCCTTTAGCGGAGTTTGCCTACAACAACAACTACCAGTCGAGCATCCAGATGGCTCCTTATGAGGCTTTATATGGTAGGCAGTGTCGGTCTCCGGTTGGATGGTTTGAGCCGAGAGAGGCTTGGTTGTTGGGTATGGATCTGGTTCAGGAGGCCTTATATAAGGTTAAGATCATTCAGGATAGGCTTCGTTCAGCTCTGTCCAGGCAAAAGAGTTATGTAGACCGCAAGGTTTGAGATGTGGCTTTTATGGTAAGTGAGCGGTTATTTCTCCAAGTGTCGCCTATGAAGGGCGTGATGAGATTTGGGAAGAAGGGCAAGCTTAGCCCTAGATTCGTCGGTCCATTTGAGATTCTTGATCGAGTGGGAGAGGTGGCTCATAGACTTGCATTCCCGCCGAGCTTATCAGCCATGCATCCAGTGTTTTATGTGTCCATGCTTCGGAGGTATCACGGCGATCCATCCCATGTGTTAGATTTCAGCACTGTCCAGTTGGACAAGGACTTGTCTTATAAGGAGGAGCTAGTAGCTATTCTAGACCGGCAGGTTCGTCAGTTGAGATCGAAGAGTTTTCCTTCTGTTCATGTTCAGTGGAGAGGTCAGCCTCTTGAGGCATCAACCTGGGAGTCCGAACATGATATGCGGAGCTGTTATCCCCATCTTTTCCCCGACTCAGGTACTTCCTTCTTCTGTCCGTTCGAGGACGAACGGTTGTTTTAGAGGTAGAGAATGTGATGACCCAAACAATCATCACTTGTTTTAAATTAAATTCTATGATTCCGAGACCTTGAAAACCTCATTTAGAGAGAGTCACCTCAATTTACGCGCGTAGTCCGGGCATGTAGCCGGAAAGCTTAAATGAGAAACTGTGTGAAAAATGATAAGTTTTGACTATAAAATAAATTAATTTGACCGTGGTCAACGTTTTGGGTAAACGTACCCGAACCCCGTGATTTGACGGTCTTGGAGGGTCCATAGGAAAATATGAGACTTGGGCGTATGTCCGGAATCGAATTCCGAGGTCCCAAGCCCGAGAAATGAATTTTTTAGTAAAATTGTTTTCTGAAATTGTTTAAGGAATTTGAAGTGAAAATTGATTAGAATGTGTTGGTATCAGGCCTGTATTTTTGGTTTCGACACCCGGTACAGGTCTTATATATGGTTTAAGTCATTCATGTGAAATTTGGTTAAAAACGGACATCATTTGACGTGATTCGGACCTAAATTGGGAAATTTGATATTTTATGAATTTTGAAAGAATTCTTGGATTTTGAGGTTTAATTCGATGTTTATTATGTTATTTTGGCGATTTGATTGCATGAATAAGTTCGTAGGATGTTTTTGAAGTTATGTGTATATTTGGTTTGGATCCCTAAGGGCTCGGGTGAGTTTTGGATAGGCCACGGATTGCATTTTTTAACTTAAAAGTTAGCTGGTATGAACTAACCTGCAGGCTTCGCATCGCAAATGCGAGCTCGCAAATGCGAAGGCTGCCTCGCAAATGCGAAAAAGCCCAGACCTGATCCTTCATCACAAATGCGATAATTCATTTCGCAAATGCGAAGGTTTCCATGATGGCCAAGGATCGCAAATGCGTTCAATATGTCACAAATGCGACCATCGCAAATGCGACCAAGGTCTCGCAAATGCAAAGGTCCAGAATTCTTGAAGGGTTCACAAATGTGAACAGTGCTTCGCAATTCCCATATCTGCAAGGTCGGTGTTCACAAATTTCCCATATCAGAGATCTGCAAATTTTACACTTAACCGATTTTGAACCCCATTTTTCATATTTTCTCAAACCCAAACACACTTAGGCGATTTTCCAAGAATCCTTTCTTATCCAAATCAATTGTAAGTCATTTTTAACCAACTTTCTTCAATCCTTATCATCTTTTAACATGATTTCAAATTAAAATCAAAGATTTTCATGGGGGAAATTGGGTGTTTTGGTAAAAAATTGGGGATTTGGACCTCAATTTGAGATCCGATTTCAAAATAAATTATATATTTGAGTTCGTGGGGGAATGTGTAATTGGGTTTTGGTTTGAACCTCGGGTTTTGACCATGTGGGCCCAGGGGCGATTTTGACTTTTTAGGTAAAACTTTGGAAAACTCATTTTCATGTATTGTGGTTGATTCATTTAGCATTTATTAATGTAATTAAGTAATTTGTGATTAGATACGAGCAAATTGGCGGTGGAATCAAGGGATAAAGCTATAATTGAGGATTTCGTTGTGTTCAAGGCATCGAGATAAGTGTTTGGTCTAACCTTAGCTTGAGGTATTAGGAGTTGAGTCCTATTTGCTATGTGGTAATTGTCGAGTACGACGTATAGGCATGGTGACGAGTATCTATACATTAGTGTCTAGCATGACCGTTAGTCTTTAAATTGTGAATATCTTGATTTCGTTGTAACTCTCATGCCTTGGCGATGATTCCTATTTGTTGTGAAAAGCTTGTGGAAGGAAATTATGACCTATGAACAGCAAGGAGCATTGGCTCAAGTTATATTACAATTGTGAAAGTATATGAGATGATTGAACCCTTTGGAGCGTAAGCTCAAGTGGTAAAGTGAGTTATGAAATAAAAGTGAAAGAAAGAGAAAGAGTTATTGAATTATTTCCTTGCCGAGATATTGTTGCTTTGTTGATTATTTTCCCTTGTCGGGATGTTAAGATTATTCATGTTGTACCCTTGCCGGTATTTAATTATTCAATTGTGTTCCCTTGCCGGGATTTCTATTATTATTTTGTTTATTCCCTTGCCTCTTTATTTGTGATTGTTGTTTGGGTGAGGAAGATATTAAAGCATGAAGGGTGATGCCGTGCCGCACGATGTACCATTCCGTGCTGATTCTATTGATTATATGTGAGGAAAGAGAGTAAAAGCACGAAGGGTGATGTCGTGCCGCACGATGTACTATTTCGTGCCGATTCTATTGATTATATATGAGGAAAGAGAGTAAAAGCACGAAGGGTGATGCCGTGCATATTTTATCATATAGTTGCTTTGGTGAGGAAAGAGAGTAAAAGCACGAAGGGTGATGCCGTGCGCATTTTATTATACCATTGCTTGGTGAGAACGAGAGTAAAAGCACGAAGGGTGATGCCGTGTACTTGTTGATTTCTGATTCTTTATTGTTGTCTGAGTTATGTTGCTTCTTTCGTTACTTGATGACTTTTAATCGAAGTTGCTATCTTCCCCATAGCATGCTCCCCCTCCCATATCGATTGGTTATCTCTGTATCTCTCTTTCTCTCTCTCTCTCTCTCTCTCTAGTCCGGTCTAGCCACGTCACTTCGCCGAGGTTAGGCTAGGCACTTACCAGCACTTGGGGTCGGTTGTGCTGATACTACACTCTGCACTGTGTGTAGATCCCAGAGTAGCATTTAGTGCGCAGCAGTATCTCGGGAGCTAGCCTTCAGTCCACCGAGACAGCGAGGTAGCCTTGCAGGCGTCCGCAGGCCCGGCGTCTCCTCTATATTATATTTCATTTTGTTATCTCATGTATTCGAGACAAACAATGTTATATTTCTTTCAAACGGTTGTATTTAGTACTCTTAGTAGTCCGCGGATGTTGTGAAACCAGTTCTTGGGTAGAGGCACATGTTGAATTTCACATTATTGTTCAGCTTATTTAATTTAAGTCTTCCGCTTTAATTTCATATTCCGCTGCAATTTAAATATTTAACGCTTGCTGTTATGATTGATAAAAGGATTTAAAATAAAGGAGTTAGAAATTTATGATTTGTGGCTTGCTTAGATTCTACGAGTAGGCGCCATCACGACCCCCGAGGGTGGGAAATCCGGGTCGTGATATCAAGTCTTCAACGATATTCAATTTTCAAGAAGTTGTTCGGTAAACTCGTTCCAACTCTTAAGTTTTAATATTATAATTTTGTTTGTTTTAGTTTGTATAATTATAATTAATATGGCATTTTCTTTGAAAAAAATATTTGATGGTAAGGAAAAATCTAAAATTGGTGAATCTAGTCGCCAAGCTACTCCTCCTCCCCCGGCTCCCCGACCCAGACCCGTTATCCGTCCTCCTCCACCTGTTATTCTTGATAGTGATAACGCTTGTTTTTAATTTATCAATAATTAATTTGTCCATGATGTTGCACCAGGTTAACAATTAAATAATGAATATATGAATGCTCTTTATCCTAATTCAACTATTGATGAAATTCATGAGGAAAATGATGATTTAGATGAAACGCAACCGGATTTAGATGATACACCTACTAGTCCTGTTGCTAACCCAACTGATAATAATCCAAATGATGCATCACCGGACCCTCCTGTAGTAACCCCTACTTTTAATAGCCAACCTTCTAAACGGCCCGAAACATCTCTTGTTTGGCATTTTTTTACCCCACTAAGAGAAGAAATAAGGCTAAGATTAAAACTTGTGGGGCTTTGATGGCGCATAAATATACCGGAGACAATAGCGGTGCTGGTAGTTTGACTAGACACATAAAGATACACCCTAGAGATAAAGCTAGATATCTTCAAATGAAAGCACAACAAGAGGGGACTAGTCTAGGTACTGAGGTTAACCCTAGTACCAGATCAAATCTAGTTCAACCGGGAATTAACACTGTTACCTGAGGCATTTTATATTACGATCCAAATAAAGATCGTGAAGAATTGGAAAAAATGATTACTGTTATGTGCTTACCCTATAGTTTTCCTTCTAACCCTCACTTTGTGCACTATATTAGAAGTGTTTTTAATCCTACTTATAAAGGATGGCCTCGCGCAACCGCAAAAAGCGATATTTATAAATATAAACATGAATATGAACAATATTTGCGCTATTTATTTACTCATATAGATTGTCGCATTGCTATTACTAGTGATATTGGCAGGAGTGGTAATGACTGCGATTATCTTACTGTAACCACTCATTGGATTGATGAGGAATGAAAAATGTAAAAGCGCATTATTGCTTATATAATAATTAATTCACGTCACAGGTAAGTTTATTGCTAACACAATTATAGATATTTGTAGATATTTTTGCATTAGAGATAAAATAATGTCAGTTTCAATGGATAAGGCTTCTAGTAACTCTAATGCTATAGGCTTGCTTACAACTACACTAAATTCTACATTTAGTAATTATTTCTATGTTAGATGTATTTGTCATATTAACCGTTTAATCGTTGGTGATGGTATGAAAATTTAAAACGTAGAAATTGAAAAGGTTAAAATAGCTCTTAATTGACTTTTTATTCAAACCGTAGGAGTAAACTTAGGAAATATTTTAAAAAATATGATGAATTTGGCCTTAGAGAAAGAAAGATTCCTAAAGCTTGTCCGACTAGGTGGAATTACATGTACGAAAGTTTAGTTATTGCATATGAATATAGAAACCCAATAAATGCAACGTTTAATGCTCGTGTCATTGGTGATGATGATGATGAGCACCTTACAAATCAAGATTGGGCTAATGTCAAAATTCTTGTAGAATTTTTACAATAATTTCATAAAGCTACAAATGAATTATCTGGGCAATATTATTCTACAATTTCTAAATGTTTAGTTTATATTGCAGCATTTGCAAATTTGTTTACTGAATTTTCAGAGGTGAGGCAATTTATCAACTTGCTATTAACTCTATGAAAGATAAGTTTAAAAAAATATTTTTTTTCCTGTCCCCCTATTTATGGTGTTGCTGCTATGTTAAATCCTACTATAAAATTAGGAGGCCCTCGCTTTTGGTATACAAATATTTATAACGCTTTAGATCTTTCATATGAGGAATTTTCTACACTTACAGATGCAAAGCCTCAATTAAAATTAATGCTCAAATAATTTATAATGCTTATCAACTAGCTTTAGATCATGCTAGACCAAATGTTCCAACTCCTACTGAGTGTAATTCACAATCATCTAAAAGAACTGCAGGCCTAAGAGCACTTGTTTTTTGGACGGAGTTCAGGGGTTCTCAAGGTGATAATATTGGTCATACTTCACAACTAAATAATCTTCAAGTTTATTTGTCGAAGGGACTTGAACCAGAGAATCCCTAACGCTTCTTTGATGTTTTGGAATGGTGGAAGGCCAAAGAAAAACACTATCCGGTTCTTTCAAGGATGGCTCGAGATATTTTTAAGTGTTCAAGCTTCAACAGTGGCATCGGAGAGCGCTTTTAGTCAAGCGAGACTTCAAATCGGTGATCATATAGCGTCTATGAGGAGAGCTTGAAAAAATCAATACTCTTCAGAAACTGGATCTTTCACGACCCAAAATCCACTAAGGGTCGTGGTGGCGCCGGACACCTCTGTCAGGCTAGCCAACTAACTTATCAATTAATTCCTCTTTTAATACTTTTGAAAATCTAAGGTTTTTCCTTCCAATTTTTTTTTTATAAATAAAAGTTCACTACTAGAATTCAAATTTAAATAATAACAGTTAGAACAAATCCATTGTGAACCCTCCCAGAAACCCGGTGTCACAAGTACATGAGCGACTACTGATAAGAGAAATAAAATACAACATCCGCCCGGAATACAGTGGGCGGAAAGTAAATACAGTAAATTAGAAGGAACTACTCTAGCTGCGGTCGCCCCAATGATGCAGCTTACCTAGTCCCAGCGTCATCCATGCTGCTACACGCAATAGGCTGCTAGAGGTGTATATATATACCTGTGCAACAAAAAAATGCACAGAAGTATAGTATGAGTAAGTAATCAACGTGNCTCACTAGAAGTCCATTATCAATATTCTATAAGTGTGTGAATAATCATGGACTTATATAGAAGTCCTAACTGTGAAGTCAAATAAACAGGTAAACACCTTCAACAATAAATCAAGGGCTTCCAAAGTCTATTTTTTTTCTTCTTATCAATTTATGTCAAGCCACATAGGGCCAATTCCACATTTACAAATTTCCAAGTAACAGATAAACATGCGCAAATCATGCCGAGGTCGACGGCCTGCTCCAACAGAATATAAATTGTGCATTGCCGAGGGTTGAGCGACACGAACCATAGATGCATCTATTATCACCGAGGCGTTTGGCCCGTTCCACAATTAAACACATATCCTGCTTGCTAATCATCCATGCGATGCAGGCACACATAAAGTACATGCTCACTCAGTCAATAAGAACTTATCGGGGAATATTTATTCAAATAAAACCAATTCTCCTTTAACAATTTTAAGAAATGAAGCTTAACCCTTTTGAAATTTATTTACTAATTTAATGTGATTTAGGTAATTCAAACCATAAATGGGTTCACTACAATCCATGTATAACATGCTCTTTGGGTCCTAGACTACCCGGACAATAGCATGATAGTAGCTACGCACGGACTCTCGTCACCTCGTGCGTACGTAGCCCCCAAAAATAGGAGCACATAATCATTTACTTCACCTATGGGATAAATTCCCCTTCACAAGATTAGAAAGGAGACTCACCTCGCTCCGAAGACTCGCAACCGGCATTCTACATCCTTCCGAAGGATTGAACCAACGCACAATGCACCAAAACTAGCCAATGATCACACAAATCCATTAATATATGCTCAACTATACTCCGCAACCCAATTTATAACAATTCCTAACTCCGAACGAAAGATTGACCAAAATGCCCTCGGGCCCACGTGCCTGGAATCCAAATTTTTTCGAAGATAAAGGTTACCCATGACCTTAGAAACTCAAATATATAATTTACTCCTAATTCTATGCTCAAATTCGTGGCTAAATTCCAAGAATTAAATTTCTAGGTTTCCTTCCAAAGTCCCAACTTTTCCCACATTTTCATGCTAAAATCCATACATAATTGATGTATTTAACTCATAATAGGTTGGGATAACATACCTTATCATTGATGACGAAAATCTCTTCTTGAAGCTCTCCAAAATCGCCCCCAAGCCAAGAAAATGTGATGAGAAATGACCCAAATCGGATTTTAAAACATTCTTCCCTAGCCACTTTTCGCACCTACGGCTCCCAGACCGCTTCTGCGGTTCCGCAGGTGCGGTCCCAATACCGCATCTACGGTCTTCACCAGGCCTTCCTCTTCTGCTTCTGCGCTCCAACTTTCGCAGGTGCGGTCCCGCATCTGCGGCTAAATGACCGCATCTGCGGCCCCAGCTCCCATCACCTGCAGCCGCTTCTGCGGTCCCTTCCTCGCTTCTGCGGGGCCGCTTCTACGGTCCCATTTCCGCAGAAGCAGAAATACCAGCAACCAGACCCTTCAGCTATGCAACAATTGCCAATTTCGATCCGTTAGCCATCCGGAATCCACCCGAGG
>MU699527.1:97645-119541 GCA_026770625.1 Nicotiana glauca | reverse complement strand
AAATTCCCCCTCACAAGATTAGAAAGGAGACTCACCTCGCTCCGAAGACTCGCAACCGGCATTCTACATCCTTCCGAAGGCTTGAACCAACACACAATGCACCAAAACTAGCCAATGATCACACAAATCCATTAATATATGGTCAACTATACTCCGCAACCCAATTTATAACAATTCTTAACTCCGAACGAAAGGTTGACCAAAATGCCCTCAGGCCCACGTGCCCGGAATCCGAAATTTTTCGAAGATAAAGGTTACCCATGACCTTAGGAACTCAAATATATAATTTACTCCTAATTCCATGCTCAAATTCGTGGATAAATTCCAAGAATTAAATTTCTAGGTTTCCTTCCAAAATCCCAATTTTTCCCATAATTTTCATGCTAAAATCCATACATAATTGATGTATTTAACTAATAATAGGTGGGGATAACATATCTTATCATTGATGACGAAAATCTCTTCTTGAAGCTCTCCAAAATCGCCCCCAAGCCAAGAAAATATGATGAGAAATGACCCAAATCAGATTTTAAAATATTCTGCCCTAGCCACTTTTCGCACCTGCGGCTCCCAGACCGCTTCTGCGGTTCCACAGGTGCGGTCCCAATACCGCGTCTGCGGTCTTCACCAGGCCTTCCCCTTCTGCTTCTGCGCTCCAACTTCCGCAGGTGCGGTCCCACATCTGTGGCTAAATGAATGCATCTGCGGTCCCAGCTCCCATCACCTGCAGCCGCTTCTGCGGTCCCATTTCCGCAGAAGCGGAAATACCAGCAACCAGACCCTTCAGCTATGCAACAATTGACAATTTCGATCCGTTAGCCATCCGGAATCCACCCGAGGTCCCCGGGACCCTAACCAATCATACCAACTAGTCCCAAAACATATTAAGGACTTGCTCGAGGCCTCAACTCATATCAAACAATGCCAAAACCACGAATCGACCTGCAATCCAAGCTTTATGAACTTTGAAGTTTCCAACTTCTATTTCCGATGTCGAAACCTATCAAATCACGTCCGATTGACCTCAGATTTTGCACACAAGTCATATTTGACATTACAGAGCTACTCCAACTTCCGGAATTGGATTCCGACCCTGATATCAAAAAGTCAACCTCCGGTCAAACTTCTCAAGAACCTTCAAATTTCTATTTTTAGCCAAATGGCTTCAAAATGACCTACGGACCTCTGAATTCACTTCCGATCACGCTCCCAACTCTAGAATTACCATACGGAGCTGTTCCCAGACTCGGAATCCCAAACGGACATCGATAACACTGAAATGCACTTCGAGCCAAACTTATAAAATTCCTTCTAAAATGCTAACTTACACAATAGGCGCCAAAATGCACCCGGGTTATCCAAAACCTAATCCGGGTGTATGCCCAAGTTTGAAATCATCGTACGAACCTGCTGGAACCTTCAGATCCCGATTCCGAGGTCGTTTACTTAAAATTTCAATCCTAGTTAATTCTTTCAACTTTAAGCTCCCGAAATAAGAATTCTCTTCTCAAGTCAACTATGGACTTCCCGAAATCAAATTCCGACCACACGTACAAGTCATAATACCTGAAATAAAGTTGTTCATGACCTCCGATTGCTGAACGGAGCGCTAGTACTCAAAACGACCGGTCGGGTCGTTACAGGATCCGTTCGGAAAGAAGAAATTTTGGACTTGCTGAATCACAACCGAAGATAGACGAAGCTTATGAAGAAATGCTAGCGGAACTTGCGGAGGATGCTGCTTCACCCGGAAGAGGTAATGAACAAACTTCTTTTCCGCCGCCACCAACGAAAATTCCTCCGAACCTTGAAGGATTTATGAAATTTGTTAGAGATACTATGTAGACTAATATGTAACTTGAATTTTGGCACATCTTCTTTATTTTTTTTCCTTTTAATGGTGGTATTAGTACCTTGTTGTGCTCATTCTATTAGGGGGAGGAAGACTAAGATAGATAGTGCCATCATTTTTTTGTTAATGACGTAATAATAAAAATTATAAGACATTCCCTTGAATTATTTTTTGCAATTTTTTTTGTGTTTAAATTTGAATTAGAAGATTTAAGTCACAATTATATAATATAATTTACAAAAAATAATATAAGTCAATATATATATATATATATATATATATATATATATATATATATAATTTACAAGAAATAGAAAATACCTTAGATAAAAAAAATTCAAAAAAAAACCTGGAGCACTTAGGTCCGTGGGCCCGGCCCATTTAGCCCGGGACCTCGGGCCAGTTCCATCCTTTGGGACCGTTTGGCTCGGGAGAGTTTGGTCTGGGACCGCCAGAGCCCATCCCGCCAAAGCCCAGTCCCGTTAGGCCCATTTAGGTCCGGGCCCGGCCCGTAATACATCATTAGTAATGGGTCAGATAAGGTCACGGGTTATCCGAACGGGAGTAGGTTATTTTGTTATGGGTTGGTACCTTCATTTAGCAGCCTCCACATGGCAAGTCCGTCAAATCAGGGGCAAATTAAAACTTTGCCAAACGGTAAGGACATAAATAGCCAAAAAGTATAACGGAGGACATAATTAAACAATAAACGATAGTAGAAGGGTATATCCGACCCTTTTCCATTAAAAATATTTTGAGAAAATTACCGAGCATTCCAAAGCACACTAGGTAGGATTTATTATGTGCTTTAAAATTCTGGCCAGCGTTTTAAGAAAAATCCTATGAGCGTGCTTTAAAATTTTGGAACAAGCCTTTTTTAAAAAAAACTTCTATTACCAGAGTCAAAAAATTAATATTTTTACAGAAATATCTTATTTGTATCATTAGCCCGTACATAGCACCCTTCGGCCTAAAAGGAAAGTAATGACAAAAAGTTATAAAAATATGATACTTTTAGGTGATCTTCAGTTTTTGGTTGTTCGATAGAACTTTAAGGTTAAAAGTTAAAAGTGTTGCCAATGGGACAAACGAGACATAATTAAACTTGAAATTCTGCTCTTGAGATAATTTAAGATCATCTACTTTGAAAGATATTTGTGTACTTCACCCTTTATATGAGAAAATTATGTACCATACACTTCTATATTTAAGGATGGTTTGCTAATAAAACTTTTAGCACACCCTTGGGTAAAAGGAAAGAAATTAGTGTTTAATCCGAGAACATCAATTTTGACATAAAGTATAATGTATGTTAGTACACACTACATTGTTTCAACAAAATAGACATCTCTGTTTTATTCCCATTTTGAACAATTAACCTCAATAGTCGTCTATCCAACCATTTAAAATAAAAAGAACGGGTGTAGGCATTGTGTTGGTTACCTAAGTACATGTAAGTATACGTGGCCGTCAAGTAATAAAGTGACTCGAAAGTCGGATGTCGAACCCACAAAGATTTAGATTAACCGTTAACCTAGCAAACTAAAATTAATTTACTGTACAAGATGATCTAAAGTTTAACTTTTCTATTACAACTACTATAGTGAAATTTAAACACGTTACCAAGGGAGATATAGATTCCAGGGTTGTGGTCGGTTTATCAATCCTATTGAGTTCGTAATTACACATATTAATCCAAATTATCTATGGTTACTAGTTGACCAGATTGTTTATATAAATAGCACGTTCCCACAATATTATCAGTCTATCCATAATATATCAACCCTATATTCCTATGGTCTTGAATCTATCATGAACGAATATAATATGGTATTCAACTAAGCAAGACTGTTAAGTATATTCCTATCCTAACCGCGATATCTTTCCCCGAGCCACTGGTTCAGAAACAAGCTCTCTCCAATTCTACTTTAATCTAAATACGGCTTTCCCAAGCATAGAATATATAGTAAATAAAACTCAATTGTTGACCAAACAATTAATCAATATGCGCAGAATTAGAGAAACAACCAGATATGATAACTCGAATTAACGATAATATAATTAATTGTTGGTGAAAATACAATTACAGTTGAAAAAATAAAATGAATAAAATAAAATATCTTCAGGCTGAGGCGCGGGTATCTCGCTCTCTTTAAGGAGATTCAAGCCCATTGCAACAAAATTTTCACTGGTCCAGCAGTATTCTCTTAACCTGTCTCCCCTGGGATACAACAACCCGATCATGTCGTATGACTCAAACAAATTCCGGACAAGTTGTTGAGTCCAAAGCTCCACCAAGATGAACACCTTCCTTCAATAAAAGTAAAAAAAAAATTCTCTTCTTTTTTTCATAACTTTAACCTCACTTTATAGAAATACTCTACAATTATTTTTTCATACCACAATATGGAAGAAAGGCTCCTATTTATAGGTATAGGAATTCTTCCTTGAATTAAATTGAAAGAAAGTGGGGTAATAGGTTATGATATCATGGAGAACATGGGATACTTAGTGGTAGAACATGGAAGAAGGGTTACAAAGGAGTTATAGTCATTTTCTACTTCATGGAGTAGTGAGAGTTATAAGAGTTATGGCCATTTTCTACATCATAGAGTAGTGGGAGTTATAGGAATTTATTTGAATAATAAAATGCAATTACACTAACATTCCCTCACTCATTTTAATATTAAAATATATAAGAGAGTTTACCAGTTGAAGGGAGACTATCATGCATAATGAAGGTGTGCTCTGTATTGAACCTCCACTTAGCAAAATAACGATCTTTACTCCAGAGTCAGTAGTGGTCTCAGACTTGAACTATGACTGCTTTAGAAAAATAAAATATCACCACTTACACATAATAATCAAGGTGTTGACATGAGCTTTATTATCCAGCACATTACGGCCTTATGCTAACCCGATTTTCATGAGTGTTTTTGAGAACAAGCCTAATTCACATAGGAAGCGACATACTTTCACACTCACATAGGTAAAATCTATCAAGGATGCTCCTGTAACTCTAACACCCCACTCATACGAGCTATAGATTTTCATTAAGAGTTAACAAAACTCAATCTCGGAAATCATTACTAGATAAATGCACTCACACCATAGGAATGGAATAATAAAAATAGTGCATTTAAACCAAGTCATCATATGATTCGTTCTTCCCATTGAACCTGGTTATAGGATCTCTAGTCCCAAGTTGAGTTTCCTCAAATATAACTTATGAGCTTATGGGCTTCAATCACATCCCCATCGATGTGCTCCAGACCCTTTCTATTACTAAGGCCTTAGTCAGTGGATCTGCAAGATTATCACAAGATTTAACATAATCAATATTAATGGTACTGCTTGTCAAATATGATCTCATAGTATTGTATTTTCTCCTTATAGGTCTGGATTTATCGTTGTAATAATAGTTTTGTACTCTACCAATTGCAGCAGTGCTATCACATTGAATTAAAATATGAGGAATTGGCTTTTCAAAATAAAGAATTTGAAATAATAAATCTCTCAACCAAGTCGCTTCCTCATTGGCTGAAACTAAAGCAATTAGCTCAGTCTCCATGGTAGAGTTAACAATTATTGTTTGTTTTTTCGATTTCCAACAAATAGAATTACCTCCCAAAGTAAAAATATAACATGTAGTAGAACAAGAATCACCAGATAAAGTGTTCCAATCTGCATCAGAAAAGCCTTCGAGTACAACAAGATATTTTTTATAAAATAAGCCATATATTTTTGTACCAAGTAAATACCTCATAACTCTTGTTATGACATGCCAATGTTCTTTACCTGGCTTACTTGTAAACCTGCTAAGTACTCCTACTGCGTATGCAATATCAGGCCGAGTACAATCAATCACATATCTCAAGCTTTCAATTAAGCTAGCATATTCCTTTTTATTTATCACATCATTGTCACTTTGTACAGGAAATAGGTGAACACTTGAATCAAAAGGGTTCACAACATGCTTGCAATCAATAAAATTATATGTTTTCAAAATTTTCTCAACATAATATGACCGGTCAAGGAAAATTCCATCACATGTTCTAGTGATCTTCATTCCAAGAATGAAATTTGCCTCTCCCAAATCTTTTATGTCAAAATGGCTACTAAGCATGATTTTAGTTTCTCCAATAACATTCATGTTAAAGCCAAATATTAACAAATCATCAACATAGAGGCAAGCAATTACATGTCAATTATTCCAAGACTTATGATAGATGCACTTATCACATTCATTCGATTTAAAATTATTTTCTATCATGCAGGAATCAAACTTTATATGCCATTGCGTAGGTGCCTATTTCAAGCCATATATGGATTTAGTAAGTTACACACTTTACTTTATTGGCCAGCTTCTATAAAATCCTCAGGTTGATCCATATAAATTTCTTCATTTGGGTCCCCATTTAAAAAAACAATTTTTACATCCATTTGAAGAACGCGCAAATAAAAAATTACAGCAATAGCAATTAAAAGTCTAATGGATGTAATTCTAGTTATTGGAGAAAAAGTATCAAAAAATTCTAGGCCTTCTAGTTGCTTAAAACCTTTAGCAACTAACCTAGCTTTATACTTATCAATCGATCCATCCGATTTTAACTTTTCTCTTAGGGCCCATTTTCACCCAATTTTTTTACAACCTGGTGGTAAATCAACCAACTTTCAAGTTTTATTAGAAATTAGTGACTCCATTTCTTCATTTACAGCCTCTTTCCAAAAAATAGCATCAGGTGATAATAAAGCTTCTTTTAAAGTAAGAGGGTCATTTTTAATATTAAAAACATAAAAATCAGGATCAAAATCTTTTTCTATTCTAGCTCTTTTACTTCTTCTTAACTCAAAAGCATCATTTTTTTCATTTTGCAAAATAAAAATAGAAGAACTTGGCATAGACAAAAAATTATCTTTATCCCTTTGACCCCCACTATTTCTAGACTCAAATGGAAATTTATTTTCATGAAAAATAGCATCACCTGATTCTATAATTATATTCTCTTCAAGATTTAAAAATTTATAGGCTGTATTATTAGAAGCATAACCAAGAAAAGAACAAGTGATAATTTTTTACCCAATTTTATAATTTTAGGATCCGTTAGCCTAACATAGGCTAAACAACCCCAAACTTTCAGATAACCCAAATTTGGCTTGTAATTTTTCCACAACTCAAATGGTGTCAACTTTGTTTTCTTATGAGGCACCCTATTCAACATATAACATCCAGTCAAAATATGACGACCCGGTCAGTCATCTCATGAGTTATCGCTCCCTTTCTCCCATTTTTGCTTCTTTATACTTTGTTATCCGTATTTTATGTGATCAAGTTGATTAGTTTGCGTTTGGAGTGGATTTGGCTTGATTAGTTTGCGTTTGGAGTGGATTTGGTAAGAAATGAGACACTTAGTCTCTTTTAAGAAGGTTTAAGTTGGAAAAGTCAACCGGATGTTGACATATGTGCTAGAGGGCTCGGATGTGAGTTTTGATGGTTCAGTTAGCTTGGGGAGGTGATTTTTGACTTAGGAGCGTGACCGCAATTGTTTTTGAAGGTCCGGAGTAGAAATAGACTTGAATTGGCAAAGTTGATATTTTGGCAATTTCCGGTTGGTAGGTGAGATTTTGATCTGAGGGTCGAAATGGAATTTCGAGAGTTGCTGTAGTTTTTTATGTTATTTGGGATGTGTGCGCAAAATTTCAGGTCATTCAGACGTGGTTTAGTTGGGTTTTTGATCAAAAGCGTGTTTCGGAAGTTTTTAGAAAACTTGGGCTTGAATTCGATGTGAATTGGTGGGTTTGGTGTTGTTTGAGGTGTTTGGATGATTGGAACAAGTTTGAATGAGGTTTTAGGATGTGTTGGTGCTTTTGGTTGAGGTCCCGGGGGCCTCGAGCGAGTTTCGGATGGTCAATCGGACCATTTTTGGTATTTTAAAGTTGCAGATTTTGGAGTTCAGGTGTTGCGGAGTTTATCTCTTTGCTTCACATGAGTAGGCTCATGTTCGCGAAGAAGAAATGGAGGAAGGCCAGGTTTATCCTTCGCGATTGCGAGATGGGCTTCGTGTTCGCGGACGGCTGTGGATCAGAGTATCGTATTCGCGAAAGAGGGTACACGATCGCGCAGAGGAAGTGAGTCAGATGGGGTCCAAGGTGATTTGTGCATCGCGTTCGCGTATGGTTGCTCACGTTCGCATAAGGTTATTTCATTTGACCATCTCGTTCGCAAGGTGTTGGTCGCGTTCGCGTAGTGTGTTTTTGAGGTCTTGAATATTTGCTCTTCACAATCGCGAGGCTTATGCCGCGATCGCGATGAAGAAAGGTCAGAGCCGGGCAGAAAGCTTTTAAGTTTTTTTATCCGCGATTTTGAGTCATTTTTTCCTCCATGGTTCATCGTTTTGAGAGCTTCTTGGTGGAGATTAAAGAGGGATTCAAGGGGAATCGATTGGAGGTAAGATTTTTGAATTTAAAAGTCGTTTCTATTATGAAATCCACCTAGAAATTCATGGAAACTAAGCCTAAAATTTGAAGAACTAGGGCTTGAGAAATTGGATTTTGATTTGGGATTTGAAGGACCATTTGGGGTCGAATTTGAGAACTTTTTGTATGTATAAACTCGTGAGGAGATAAGGGACCGTTATTGAGCTTATCAGTTATCTGGGGAGATATATGAGTTACCTTTCTATGTTGTGAGGTGTTATGATTTGTTGGTTATAGGCACATATGGTGCGGTTCAATTGGGGTCTCTTAGTGGAATTCAAGCGGGAAGAGTAATTGGGCATTGCTCAGTGAATGGTGTATCAGTTATGTCCTATCGGGTTATGTGGCATATGTATTTATTTCACCGTAGGTTTAATGATTTGCTTTGGTTCCAGATATCAAATTGTACGTGGTTGTCACTTTCGAGCATAATGACTTGAGGTGTTTCATGTGGAGCAGTGTTTGATGGGATCGTGCACTACAGTGAAGCTATGTGGAGACATGACCTTGCGGGTTAGATTCGTGTGTTCTATTTCTATGATGCGAGACGGGTTCTCAGTCTTGTATTGTGGCGGTACTGGTGAGCTTGGGGTGCAACTCTTTCGCTTGAGTCATTTTCATGATTTGAGTATGTTTGGACCGTTTCTTATTGGTGCGCGTATTATGCAAGTTATAGCTTAGGCCTTTATTGATGTGTTATGTCACCAGAGTGGTGTGTTGGATTCGAGGTGATCGTTGGGATCATTAATGAATACGAACGGATTTGATTTCAGCTTTTTGGAAGGATAATATCGAGGTTCGGCTCGGGAATCTACTGCGGTATGAGCCAAAAGGGAAGTGGCTTCATGAATGGTTGATCTAAGAAATGGTGATGGCTTACTGCGTGTTTTAGTTATTAGTTGCAGTATATGTAAAAGTGTTGGAATGAAACTTTAGTTGATAAGATATTTTCTGCCGGTATTCAGGCATTGTGTGCAGCTGTTGTGAATGGAAGTTATCGCTACAGGTATTTGAGTTATGCGGTATATCAGGTAATTGCACCTGAGGTTGCAGGTATGGGTTATTACAACTGGTTTGGGCCTATTCAGAGTATAGGTGTGAGGTTTTGATCGTACTGATGGCTTCAGAAGTGAAATTGTGATTCTATGGTTTATGGGCTGGATTAGGTTGTGAAATTTTAGTTACATAGTGTTATGGACCTATATGAGATAGGGTGACGTGAGATCACCCCCGAGTATATGCATGGTAAAGTTATTCACGATTGGTTGGCTTCTAAAACAACTTTGGGTACGTTCGAGGATGAACGTTTGTTTAAGTTGGGGAGGATGTGGCAACCCGATCAGTTGTCTCATGAGTTACCGCTCCATTTTCCCCATTTCTGCTTCTTTATGCTTCGTTATCCGTGTTTTATGTGATCAAGTTGATTAGTTTGCGTTTGGAGTGGATTTGGTATGAAATGAGACACTTAGTCTCTTTTAAGAAGATTTAAGTTGGAAAAGTCAACCAGATGTTGACTTATGTGCTAGAGGGCTCGGATTTGAGTTCTGATGGTTCGGTTAGCTTGGGAGGTGATTTTTGACTTAGGAGCGTGATCAGAATTGATTTTGGAGGTCTGGAGTAGAATTAGACTTGAATTGGCGAAGTTGATATTTTGGCGATTTTCGGTTGGTAGGTGAGATTTTGATCGAGGGTCGGAATGGAATTCTAAGAGTTTCTGTAGTATCGTTATGTCATTTGGTATGTGTGTGCAAAATTTTAGGTCATTTGGACGTGGTTTGGTTGGGTTTTTGATCAAAAGCGTGTTTAGGAAGTTTTTAGAAAACTTGGGCTTGAATTCGATGTGAATTGGTGGGTTTGATATTGTTTGAGGTGTTTTGATGATTGGAACAAGTTTGAATGAGGTTTTAGGATGTGTTGGTGCTTTTGGTTGAGGTCCCGGGGGCCTCGAGTGAGTTTCGGATGGTCAATCGGACCATTTTTGGTATTTTGAAGTTGCAGGTTTTGGAGTTCAGGTGTTGCAGAGTTTATCTCTTCGCGTTCGCGTGAGTAGGCTCGCATTCGCGAAGAAGGAAGGGAGGAAGGCCAGGTTTAAGCCTTCGCGATCGCGAGATAGGATTCGCGTTTGCGGAGGGCTGTGGATCAGAGTATCATGTTCGCGAAAGTGGGTATGCGATCACATAAAGGAAGTGAGTCAGATAGGGTCCAAGGTGATTTGTGCATCGCGTTCACGTATGGTTACTCGCGTTCGCATAAATTTATTTTATTTGATCATCGCGTTCGAAAGTTGTTGGTTGCGTTTGCGTAGTGTATTTTTGAGGTCTTGAAAAGTTTCTCTTCGCGATCGCGAGGCTTGTGCCGCGATCGCGATGAAGAAAGGTCAGAACTGGGCAGAAAGCTTTTAAGTTATTTTATCCGTGATTTTGAGTCATTTTTTCCTCCATGGTTGATCATTTTGAGAGCTTCTTGGTGGAGATTAAAGAGGGATTCAAGGGGAATCTATTAGAGGTAAGATTTTTGAACTTAAAACTCATTTCTACTGTGAAATCCATCTAGAAATTCATGGAAACTAAGCCTAAAATTTGAAGAACTAGGGCTTGAGAAATTGGATTTTGATCTGGGATTTGAAGGACCATATAGGGTCGGATTTGAGAACTTTTGATATGTATGAACTCGTGAGGAGATAAGGGACACGTTGATGTGAAAATTTCTAAGTTTCGAGAAGTGGTCCCAGGGCTCGGGTTTTGGTAATTTTGGGATTTGTACCCATTATTGATTATTTTTGCTTGGGCTTTATTCCCTCAGCATATTGTGATGTATTCATTCTGATTTTGGATAGATTCGACGCGCGTGGAGGCCGATTTGAGGGGCAAAGGCATAGCGAGCTAGAGATTTCGCCGGTTCGAGGTGAGTAATGATTGTAAATGATATTCTGAGAGTTTTAAACCCCAGATTGCACATCATAGTGCAGTGTTGAGGTGACTTGCACGCCGGATAGTGAGCGTGGGGTAGAGCACCGTTGGGGATTGTGACTTGGTCCGTCCCGATTGATGAATTTACCGCGTATTTGACTGAAACTTACTTGTTATCATCATGATTTGGGCTGATTGCCATATTTGGGCTTCGTGCCAACTATTTGAACCCTTCGGGGATTATTATCACTGTTTTAACTTATTACTTGAACTCAGTCATGCTGTTTTCTACTATTTTACAACTCAGCCACTTTTACTCAGCTTTGAGAGTGAGCCCGAGGGGCTGATATTGTTCTGAGAGTGAGCTCGAGGGGCTGATACTATTCTGAGAGTGAGTTTGAGGGGCTGATACTATTCTAAGAGTGAGCCCGAGGGGCTGGTACTGTTCTGAGATATTGCCCGAGGGCGCGAACCTTTATGTGTTCATCTTTCATATTTACTTGTCATTTTACTTGTTATACTGTGTTATTTGTGCTCGATGGGCGGATTTTCTGTGCTTATCGACACTAACTATTTTGCATTCATTGCGCAACTGTTGAAAAAGTCATTTTCAAAAGAAGTTTAAACTAAGTTAAGATATTTCTAAAGATTTCACAGCTTCACTGCTTTTCTCAAAGGGTTTTACACTGCTTCTATACATCATCTTGGTTTGCTTTACGTGATTTCTTACTACTCAGTTGTTATTTACCTTTATTACTCACTGAGTTGGAGTAATTACTTTACTCCCTGCACCTCGTGTGCAGATACAGGTATTTATTTACCCGGTAGCGAGTTTTGAGCTGATCGAGGCTGAGTCATTAGAGTTTAGCTAGGTGGCTACCAGCGTTCGCAGCACCGCTTTTCTCCCTTTTCTTTCATCAGTCTTGTTTGTACATTTCAGGCCTTGTAGTTGTATGTATACTCTAATAGATGCTCGTGACTTATGACACCCCGGTTTGGGCTGTGTTGGGATGGTTCTACTATTATTATCTATGTTTCCGCAAATTTATTGCTATTAAATCATGCTTTAAAACTGTTTTATGGTAATTAACTGCTTAAAAAGATGTGCTGTATTTGTCTGACTGACCTTGTCTTCACGAGAGGCGCCATCACGACCAGGTTTGGAGTTAGGGTCGTGACACAAAATAGCTTCACCCCACAATTTTAAAGGTGCATTTAACTCAATAAGCATGACATTAGTTACTCTACCAAAGTTCTATTTTTTCTTTCAGCAACACCATTTGATGCTGGAGAATAAGGTGGAGTAGTTTCATGAATTATTCCCAATGATCTCACAAAAGAATCAAATTCATTAGACTCATATTCATGGCCTTTATCACTTCTAATTCTTTTTATTTTTCTACCAAATTGATTTTCAGCCTTGTGGAGATAATTTTTAAAATTTTCAAACGCATCACTTTTATTTTTCATCAAATAAACATATGTGAAATTAGGAAAATCATTAATAAAAGTGATAAAATATCTATTTCCTCCACGGGTTAAAATTCCTCCAAGTTCGCAAATATCGGTGTGAACTAATTCTAACAATTTAGATTTTCTTTCAACTTGAAAATAAGGCCTTTTAGTTATTTTTGCTTTACTACAAGCCTCACATTTTTCAAAATTCTTTTTAATCATTGGGATTAATCCTAAACTACTCATGATTCCCACATAATGATTATTAATATGACACAAATGAGCATACAAAAAATTATTAGAAGAAAACATATAAACAGAACTTGAAGAAGTTTGATTCATCTCAACATTCAACTTGAATATCCCATCACATACATACCCCTTACCCACAAAAATAGAACTTGAAGAAGTTTTATTCATCTCAATATTCAACTTGAACATCCCATCACATGCATACCTCTTATCCATAAAAATATCCTTTTTCACTATTACATATTGATCACTTTCAATAATTTGTTTGAAGTCTGTCTTGTTAAGAAAAAAATTAGACATCAATTTTTTTCTCACTGAAGGAGTATAAAGTACGTCTTTCAACGTTAATACTCTTCCTGAAGTAAACTTCAACTCGGCCTCTCCTTTTCCAAGCACCTGGGCTGTGTGAGAATCACCAAGCATGATGATTTTTTTCTCCTCAAATGAAGTATACACTTTAAACCAATTTCTATCATATCAAACACGACAGTTTGCTCCAGAATTAGCCCACCATCAGTCAAGATTTTCTACCATGTTAATGTCTATTATCACTGCCACAAGTGGCTCTTCAGTAACGTTTGCCTGTGGTGTAGACCACGTTTCCGAAATTTGCAAAATCGAGCAATATGCCCACTCTTGCCACTGACAAAGCATGGTTTCGGAATTTGAGCTTGTTGATTCTGTGCATGGTTATTTGCACCATTATTCTTCTTGAGGCCTACCATAATTTTTCTTAAAAGTTTTCTTCTTCGGCTTCAAAGAAGTATTTTTGTGAGTTTCAGGAGTAATATTATTTGAAGTAATTAAATTTATCTTTGTAGTGACGGGCTGTAGAGTGCTCTTTTCTGATTACATAAGTGTATTTTGGCCTCTTGCCTCTTCTTCCATGCGAGTCCATATTATCAACGTCTCAAGTGAAGTTTCTTTTTGTTTGTGCCGTATAGGTTTTTGAAATTTCCTCCATGAAGGTGGTAGTTTATCTATTATGCCACAAACAATAATATTGTCTCCAATTTTAATATCCTCGGATCTGAGCTCTCCAACGATCATTATTAAGTCTTGAGCTTAGTCTACTACAGATTTGTTGCCCACCATTTGAAAACAAAAAAATCTGCTAGCAGCATATTTTTTCGCGCCTGCCTCCTCGGTATCATACTTACTCTGCAGTGCTTTCCAAATTTTCTTTGCAGTAAAGTAAGTTCTATCATAATAATCATAAAAATTATCAGATAGACAATTAAGAAGATAATACCGACACTTGTATGAGTGATCGTTGTATTTTTTAATTTTTTCTTGAAGGGCAATTAGCTCATCATCATTCATGGATGATTTGTCTACTTTGCTAGGATTCTTCTCAGTTAAAACGTAAGAAACATTGAGAAGATTCAAATAAAAAAGTACTTTATCCTTCCATCTCTTGAAATGAGTACCGTTGAAACGGAATGGCTTATTGAGATCTCCTACCTTGATATCTGCGGATTTTCAACTGTAGCCATTTAAATCTCCTTAAAATTGTTGGTGAAAATACAATTACAGTTGAAAAAATAAAATGAATAAAATAAAATATCTTCAGGCTGAGGCGCGGATATCTCGCTCTCTTTAAGGAGATTCAAGCTCATTGCAGCAAAGTTTTCACTGGTCCAGCAGTAATCCTCTTGACCTGTCTCCCCCAGGATACAACAGCCCGATCACGTCGTATGACTCGAACAAACTCTGGACAAGTTGTTGAGTCCAAAGCTCCATCAAGATGAACACCTTTCTTCAATAAAGTAAAAAAACTCTCTTCTTTTTTACACAACTTTAACCTCACTTTATAAAAATACTCTACAATTATTTTTTCATATCACAATATAGAAGAAAGACTCCTATTTATAGGTGTATGAATTCTTCCTTGAATTAAATTGGAAGAAAGTGGGGTAATAAGTTATGATATCATGGAAAACATGAGATAATTAATGGTAGAATATGGAAGAAGAGTTACAAAAGAGTTATGGCCATTTTCTACTTCATGGAGTAATGGGAGTTATAGGAGTTATGACAATTTTCTACATCATGGAGTAGTGAGATTTATAAGAATTTATTTTAATAATAAAATGCAATTACACTAACATTAATAAACTTCAATATTCATGACAACCACAACCCTAGAACGTGAAGTTTAGCTCTACAAGACATGATAGCTAAATAACAAATCATGAAGAAAAAGTAAAGATTACTAAGTTTCATGGAAGAAAGATGGAATCTGATGAAATCCGACCTCCACGGCGGCTCTAAGCTCTCCCTTCGTCCAATCCTCCACAAAATTAGCGTTTAATAATTATTTATATGTGTAGGAAAAAGGGCTAAATGAAATAACCAAGTCCAAAATTAAAAAGAAGACAAAATAGGCGTGAAGCCCGGAACACCCTCGCGACAGACCACGCGTCGCGACCTCAAAAGCACGCCTCCTCTCGCTGCAAGCCTCGCGGCGCAAGCTCAAACGCGAGCAAAATCCCTCGCCTCGCCTGCTCTAATGCGAGCTCTGTCGCTCGCTTAGCCTGACTTCTTTGCCGTTTCAAGAGATATTGATTTGCTGCCTAACTTTTCCATTTCTTTTCTGTTCTTTTTCAATTGTTTTTCTTCTTCCTTAATTGTTCTTTCTTTGTTACTAATAACACATGTATTTATTTTTAAGTCACTGTTTAAAATATCTTTAGTCTTTAGCCACCGTTTTAATAAACTTTATCTGCCCGGACGAAAACATCCTTCTGCTCATAAAAGTTCAGGATCAAGTGTCCTTAACTTTTGAACTTGCAACTCTAAGTTCACGACTTCAGGACTACATGTCCTTAACTTTTGAACTTGGAATTCGATGTTCAGGACCACATGTCCTTAAGTTCTGTGCTTGTAACTCTAAGTTAAGGACTACTTGTCCTTAACTTTTGAACTTGTAAGTCTAAGTTCAGGACCTATACTTTTGAATTTGTTAGTTTAAGTTCAGAATCTATTATCCTTAACTTTTGGGCTTCTTAGCCTAAGTTCATGACCTATTGTCATTAACTTTTGAGCTTGTTGGACTAAGTTCAGGAAATATTATCCTTAACTTTTGAACTTGTAACTGTAAGTTAAGGGCCTATTGTCATTAACTTTTGAGTTTGTTAGCCTAAGTTCAGGACATATTGTCCTTAACTTTTGAACTTGTAACCGTAAGTTCATTGCCTATTGTTCTTAACTTTTAAGCTTGCTAGTTTAAGTTCGGGACTAAGTGTTCTTAATTTTTGAACTCGTAATTCTAAGTTTAGGACCAAGTGTCCTTTAACTTTTGTTAGGTGGGATGCAAATTTTCGGTCTACAACTCAGGTTTGTTCTTTTGTGGTCGTCTTTGCGCATATATCCCTCTAATAGGTTGAAGGCTATCGATTACTGTTTTTGCTTTCTCATTTATTATCTATGTATGCTCCTCTCTATTTACCTGTTTGTGTACCTTTTAGTTTTTTCGTGGAGGATGGACAGCGATCATGGCATCTCTTGACAACGTTGGGGTATGGAACCTCGTAGTAGAAAGGGTAAAAATATTTTTTCATATTAATTTTAATAGAGTAATGACTATTTATGTTCAACATTATAAATACTGAATAAAAACTAAATATGGCTATCCATGCCATTTCTACTTCAATAATTACCTTAGCATTATAATCATAAGCCCATTGTTTTAGTGCATGAATTACACTTTAAATATTTATTTTGCTTTAATTTCATCTCCAATATACTTACACATAAAATAAACTCAATTAAGCACAAATATAGTATAATTTAGCATTAAAGCCCCTAAATATAAGATAAGTAATGCATTAAAAATACGGAATTATAGCCAAACATCACATGGTATTTACATAATTTGTATATTATATATGCATAATTATATATAACTGTATGGGGTCAAATTTGATCCTATACATCTCTACGCCAAAGGGTACGCCCTGTAAGCGTATACCCATTATAATAAGGGCACGGTTAGGACGTGAGGGCGAAGGCGACGCCATTTAGAACTGGACGTCCTCGCTAGGAGGACATCAACCACGTTCAATACTTTTATTACTATTTTAAGGAAGGCCCCTCCTTATAAAAAGGGGACCTTCCCATTGTTGTAAAAGGCATCAGTGTTATTATCCAATAATACAACTCTCTCAACTCTCTCTTATTCTCCCTTATTCTCTCTCTATCTCTTACTTCTGACAAACAACTGTTCTCAAGTTCATCGTCTTGCAATATTAGATCTGTCATAATTACATTGTTCTTACATCCCTAGACTTATTATATTTGATTACGATTTACCCTTTCATATTTTTTGATTGTTTTAGCTTACAAAGTATCGTTTAACTTTTGAGCCAAACAATTTGGCGCCGTGTGTGGGGATTTCGAGAATCAAAATCATAGTATCCACCTAGAGATCGGCCAACTACCTTTCTCTACATCACACGAAAATAAAAGATGGCTGAAAACAACACCAGATCGAAAGCTATAGTGGGTGTCACAGCCAACCTTCTTGGTCCTCTCAACGAGGCCAGTGACGATATCATTATTAATGCAACCCCCAACACCACACCAGGTGCGGAGATCTCATCTTCCCCATCCGAAGATCTAACGATCTTGCACGAAAAAGGAGTTTTCACGTCTACTGTTAAGGAAGCACCCTCGGTAGTCAAAAAGCTACTGGAAGAATGGCTAACAAGCACCCTAAGTGGCTTGGTTGAGAAACCACCACAAGGCAACATCAGATCTGTGCCAACGGTAAGCATCACTGCTGCCATGGGCGAACATGAGGATACACGAGTAAATAACCGACCTATCGAGGCACGGACAGTGACGGTACGCTAACTGCCATCCTAAGGAGGATGGAAGAAATGAAAAATGAAAACAAAGCACTCCGCGACCAGATGAAGGAACACCAGGAGAGGGTCGACAAAATCCCCAGAGCCCCTAAGTTGCTACCAAAGCGCGATGTGGGAAGGTTCGTAGAGCAGCCATACACTGAAGAAGCTGCCCCTCACTCTATCCCAAAAACCTTCAAGATTCCTCCCTACTTGAAGGTGTACGACGGAACCACAGATCTCGAGGATCATCTAATCCACTATGTCACTGCTGTGAAGGGCAACGACCTATCAAAAGAGCAGGTACCATCGGTGCTGCTGAAGAAGTTTGGCGAGACATTGACAGGAGAGGCCTTGACATAGTATTCTCAGTTGCCAGCTAAGGCAATATCAACGTTCAAGGAGATAGCGGATAAGTTCGTCACCGCCCATGCGGGTGCGAAGAAAGCGAAAGCAAGGGTCAACGACATCTTCGCCATCAGACAGATCATAGGTGAAGGGCTCAGGGACTTCCTAGCCAGGTTTAACAGGGTGAGGATGAGTCTGCCGAATGTATCGGAAGGTATGGCAGTCGCCGCTTTCCAGAACGGGCTAAGCAGGGACGGCTCGAGGGCAACCAAGAAGCTGCTAAGCCGCCTCATGAAATATCCTCCTACCACATGGGAGGAAATCCACAATGCCTACTGTGCCGAGGTACGAGCGGACGAAGATGATCTCAATGGGACGACTCAACGGCTAACGGCAATACACTCAGAAACAAGGAGAGATTGGCACAACGAGAGACGTCGAGAACATCTCCCGCGCTCCGACCTGCCAACATAAAATAAGTCAAGCAACGAAACCTAATGAAACCTCCAGACCATGGTCAAAGAGTTACCTAGTGGGCCGTATCAATCACGGAACGCGGACCAAGTGCGGCACTCCTCCGCAAATGGAATCAACCTCTCCACCCACGACCTAATATCGTCAACGGATCGGGGTGGAGAAGCCCTCGCTGCGAAAAGGAGAGGAAAACAAAAAAAGTCATAATGGTCGTACGGTCAAGATTGCACACAGCACTAAATTCGAGTAAAATCACTTACGTTCTCGATTCCACCTCTTTGGGAATCCTTCAGGATTCGACACCAGGTGCTCCGTCCTGATGTAGAAAAATTTGCGCCAGAAGCGACGATTGGTCTTGTCGTCAGCCTTAACGACCAGGCCCCTCGTGCCACGGCTCTTTAGTTGCAACATAGTGCCCCTCGTGTAGCCAGGGCTGAATAACTGCAAGAGGTGGTGGGCCGAAACGCTGAATCCGGCCCTGGCCGCGTAGGTGGTCATAATACGACACACCTTCCAAGTGTAGGGAGTAAGCTGAGCCGGGCACACATTGTAGAAGTGGCAGAGCTCCTCCACGAGGGGATAGACTGGGAGGCCGCATCCGATCAAGAATGGATATTCGTAAAATGTGCAATATCCTGGCCGGTGCACGTTAGCATAGCTCGTCCCGGCCGGCTCCATCACCACATGGTCTGGAATCTGGTACGCTCCTCGCAGGTCGTCCAAATGCAACTGTAATAGCTCGTTGTGATCCCAAGGAGGGGTCAGGCTCTTGGTCGGGAAATCCCTGCGAACGTGTATCTCTTTTGGAAGGACATTATCTACGCTGAGAGGGACGAGGGGTTTCTCTGTCTTTTTCCCACCACCACCCGAAGATGGTGGAACCCTAGATGGGGTGTCATCCTTGGATTTTTTGCTGTTTTGCCCACGTTTCGCCATAGTGATTTTTTATATAAATCAAGCTCTGACAACAAGAAAGGTGGTCTCAATAGAAACGGAAAAGTTTAGCACGAAGTAGCGGTTTTTGGCAAAGAAGATGAAAAGGGGAGTAGAAAAACTCAAAAGTTCGAAAGATAAAAAAAGATTGAACCTTCCTCCTATTTATGGGGCTAAAGTACACGGAAATCGAAGAGGTATAATTCAAAATGGGCGCGGGAAACCAAAACATCAAATCGCCTCCTGAAATGCCTAGGGAGCAAGTATAATCATGACGCATGCCGACGGTGACATCGTTTTAAAAAAGTAGACCACGTGTCAACGGATCGACGACTCCATATATTTCCCCTACTCACGTCATCGCCCTCATAATAAGGTCAAATTCTCCAAAGACGAGGTCGGCATTTTCGCCCATTGAAGACGTCTATCGAATACGCCTCCAACAAGCGGAGGGACTAACTGTATGGGGTCAAATTTGACCCTATACGTCTCTACGCCAAAGGGTACACTCTGTAAGCGTATACCCATTATAATAAGGGCACGGTTCGGACGTGAGGACGAAGGCGACGCCATTTAGAACTGGACGTCCTCGCTAGGAGGACGTCAACCACGTTCAATACTTTAATTACTATTTTAAGGAAGACCCCTCCTTATAAAAAGGGGACCTTCCCATTGTAAAAGGCATCAATGTTATTATCCAAAAATACAACTCTCTCAACTCTCTCTTACTCTCCTTTATTCTCTCTCAATCTCTTACTTCTGACAAACAACTGTTCTCAAGTTCATCATCTTGCAATATTAGATCTGTCATAACTACATTGTTCTTACATCCCTAGGCTTATTATATTTGATTACGATTTACCCTTTCATATTTTTTGATTGTTTTAGCTTACAAAGTATCATTTAACTTTTGAGCCAAACAGTAATCATATACAATCTATGTATATGGCTAAAAATAAATAAACAATAAATGCCAGCAATTTTTGTAAAGATCCATTTGCGGTGAAATATCATCTTTTCAGTAAGCAATAATGAGTTAGATTTACATTCTTTTGACCCATATTTTAGTGCTAGTAACTCTAGCAAATCCTTGTCTTTCATTGGATTTGAATGTAAGCACCATATTTTCTTAACGATGCTTAAATTCTACTAATATAGTGCTGCTTTTGTCTTAATATTGTCAATATATATAATTTAAATATTTTTATCCGTCGTCGTTGGAAAATGTCATGACCCGGATTTCCTACCATCGGGAGTCGTGATGGCGCCTACTAACGGAGCTAGGCCAGCCAAACTTTAAACATTCTCCGATAAATCTCAACAACATAAATAAACGGAAATCAATTAACAAGTGCGGAAGACTTTAAGCTAAATAAAAATGAAACTAAAAAATGCGAAAGTTTGAAACATATCTCTACCCAGAACCTGGTGTCACTAGCTCACGAACTTCTAAGATTCACTAAATACAACCGTCTGAAAGAAATCCTAACAGTCTGTTTCAATACAAGAGTTAACAAACTGAATAAAAATGGAAGAGACTCCGGGCCTGCGGACGTCAGCAAAGCTATCTCAAGATCCCTGGACTGAAAGTCTGCTCCCGATCTAATACTGCTGCGGTCCGAAAGCTGCAACCTGATCTGTGCAAAGAAATGCACAGAGTGTAGCATCAGCACAACCGACCCCATATGCTGGTAAGTGCCTGGCCTAACCCCGGCGAAGTAGTGACGAGGCTAGACAGGACCTATCACAATTAACCTGTACAGATATACGTGCAATAACAGGAAATACACGAATTTAAACAACTAAGAGGGAGGGGAGCATGCTGTGGGGTACGACAGTTTAAATATAGAAATCATCAGGTAAGAAATGAAACGGTACAATAACAAATGATAAGGAAAACACATGAAAGCCCTACATACAAAACAATATACTTGATCCATACTCCGTTGCGGCGCGCAATCCGACCCTCCGATTACATATTGGTTAGTGCTGCGGCGTACAACCCGACCCTTCCGATTTTATATTGGTTAGTGCTGCGGCGTGCAACCCTACCCTTTCGATTTTTTTATATTTGTTAGTGCTGCGGCGTGCAACCCGACCCTTCCGATATAATTCCTCACTTAACAGCATCAACAAAAGAGGCAAGGAAGTAATGAATAGTGGAAGAAATCCACGCAAGGGAATTAACCCATCCAATTAGATCCCGTCAAGGGAGCAATATCAAGAACTAAATTCAACAAAACATCACGGCAAGGAAATACCCAATAACCACACGTTCCGGCAAGGGAGGATACAATAAATACTTTAATCCCGGCAAGGGAATAATCACAACACTTCCTCTTTTAA
>MU699527.1:57549-87328 GCA_026770625.1 Nicotiana glauca | reverse complement strand
CGAACTCTAAATATTTTTATAGAAAAACAATTAAGAGGGCCACGCTATTTTTAAGAATTTTATTTGGCGCGGCGTACCTCATTTTATTTAAGGATATCCTAAAGCGAACTATTATTTTCTATTGGGCTGTCTCTAAAGGCCTAATTACTTGAAGGGCCCAAACTTACATTACAACACCTTATCAATAATTTATTAGAATCCTTCGGCAGTTTGGGCTTCACGTTCAACCCAGATATCCAATCAATTTTATTTAAAACAACAAACTGCCTAAAATTTGGGCCTTGAGACATACCCAATCGAAAGCAGGTATGGCTAGAACTCTAATCGAATCCCCCACGGTTCACGCAACCATTTTTGTTACCTACTAGTGACTAACACTTTCGTTATGGAAACTTGCAGTAATTTTAACACTTTACAAATTCTCGAATTACAGCAGCTCGTTACAGCCTAAACGTCCTGGATTTTATTTCAAACGACGGATAACAAACAAGCTAAAAATAATAGTTGTACTAAAATACTATCAAACATGAACACAACTCTCAATGACTCAATTCATGCTTATGGCCCAATTCATCATGACTAAAGTATTTTGGAACAACTAAGCCAATTACAGACTATTCCATAAATTGAGACTCATTTGTACGGCATGACTAACATAGACAACATAATGTAAACTACTCCAAATCTAATACTATGAGGCACAATATTCATACGATCATGAAAAAGGGAAGATAATCAGTTTACCAATCCTATATAGTCCAAGACAGCCCCATTTTAATTACAACATTCTAACTACTAGAGGTCTTATCTCATTACTGATTCACTTTTTAAACAGATATATGAAGTAGCAGACAGGAAATTGACTGCAACTAATCATGAAATTATTTTTTCAAGCTACCATGAAATTAACTACAGCTAAGGTTCAACCCAGGATGCTCACACAAATTTGAGAAGTAGCAGTTTATACGGTCCAATAAGTATACGTGATTTAACATTCCAAATGAACACAAAATGAATTGTATGTAAACTAAGGTTAAAAAAAAAACAGCTTGCTCTTCGATTTCCTTTCCAATTTGGCTACATTTAGCTCGAAATCACATATATCATTCAAGGTTGAAGCAAGTACCTGGAAACGGTTTGAAAAATAGGAGAAGGAAGTATCAGCAACAGTACACAACATGTATCAACAGCAATAAACAACATGTATCAGCAGCCAGAATTCAAACAACAGCAATAAGACCAGTTTCAACCAAGAAATGAACTCAACACACTCAAATTTAACCCCGAAATTTTCAGAAAAACCTCCAGCAATCAAATCTCGAGCTAGGAGATGCAAATCAATCACTAAAACTCGAAATTAACCTAAGAATTTCTATAGAACAGTGTGTTTGGAGTTTATGTGTTATATATTTTTGGTTTTGAGAAGCTAATGATCTAATCTAAGGGAAGAAGTTTTCAGATTGCTTGAACTACCATTTTTTTTTTTTGGATTTTTGGTTTTTGAATTTCAAATTTTCAGAGATTTTAGCTTATGGAAGCTTTGGGGGGGATTTTTCAGATCTGAAACTTATTCAACAAGGCATGAGAATGCCCTTTTTATAGGCAAAACTAGGGTGCAACTTCAGATTCAAATTTTACATATTAGTCCCTTTATTTTCTAACTTGTGACACAAGTTAGTACCTCACAATTATTGAAAATCTACCTTTGACCCTATTCTAGAAAATTCTAAAGAATTCTATTCCTACTATCAAATACCCAAAATACCCCTGAAACACCCTGAACTTTCTAACCTTATTTCAATTAACATCCAACCCTCGACTAACCATGTTTAGACAATTAATCAGCAATTTAAACATCTAACATCAGAATCAAATTCAAGTCCTAGTCCAAACTAACTAATGAATTTCAAGTTACCAACTACTATTTTCTATTAGCAATCAACAAACATAGAATCAATATCAAACGAAGAATTGTTATTGGTAAACACAAGAAAAGCCAGACAGGTGGAAATATTAATCACTAATCAAAGGCTCAAACCAAACTGGTCAATTACTTCTGAATATGAACTTATTAAAACATCATAATCGTTAATCAGGATTTAAAAGAAATGAAAAGGAACAACAATAAAAAAAATGCAAATTAACCTACATACTAATCAGGTCTACTAAGAAAGAACAGTCAAAATTATACTAATGACGGGATTAAACTTATTATCAATTAGTATTTTCATGAACCTAATACACAGAAGCATGAAGAAATAAGAAAACAAAGAAAAAGAAAAACCCAAGGGGCAAAACTTACTGAAAGAAGCTCCAGTCAGACAAAACTTTTTTTTAAATTCCGGTGACAATTGAATGCCCTAGATGGTTGAACCTTCATGCAAAGGGTGAGAGTATCGCGTTATGCTAATCTAGTACAATTTGGTGTATTTAGGGTTTCATGGAAAGTCTTTAACTTGATATTCGAGGCGTTTCAGCTACATTTGAGACAAAAGGTCATGGGGTTTGTGTAGAGGATGGTGTGACGATCCTACCGTGTTAATTTGAGGGTGAACGGAGCAGGTTGAGTCATGGCCGGAAAAATTAAATTTGATATTCGAACGATTTGGCCATGATTTGAAGGAAACCACTTGGATATTCGGAATGAGGAAAAAGAGAGGATCATGGGGTGTCATTTTGGGGTGGATTGGAGTGATCGGCGTTTGCTGGAGGCGGCTAGGGTTTGAGTTATTTGAGTGAACCTGGTGGGATTTGAGGGAAACAGAGCTCAGAATCGAGAAGAGGAGGGCGAGGCGCTTGAGTGGTGTAAATTTGAGGGTTTTTGGAGATGGGCCGCCGCCGTGGGCGATTTTCGTTGGCGGTAGGCGGCGGCGTTACACAGGCTGTGAGGAGGGGTGCTTGGAGACGATGACTGTGGGGGAGTCTATACGATAGTTAAATATTAATTGACCCCCCGCTTAGTAGTCGTTGATCTATGAGACCTCGACGGTCCAAATTCATTTGGCCTTAAATGGTGTCGTTTGGACATTAAGGGGCTGGACCGGGCAGGGCAATTGGTTTGGGTTGGTGTAGGCGGGTAATCAACTTGGGCCAGGCGGAAATAATGCAAAAATGGCCCAAATTTACTTTCCAATTAAGGCCACATTTTTTTAATTGTTTTCCCTTTTATTTTTTTTCTGAATTTTCCTTGTAATTTTCTTCTATTATTTTTCAATGTTTTCATTTGTGTTTATTTTTCCTGATTTTATAAAAATGTAAAAATTAAAACAAAGACCTAATATAATTCAAAATTGAACCATTTAACTCCTAAAATTATTTTAAAATTATTCCGTGATGAATTCACAATTAAAACAATTAAAATGCAAAAGTGAACTATTTTTGTCATTTTCTTTATATGTGAACAATTTTAACTACTAATTGACACTAAAATATAAAATTAAACCTAAATGCCAATGTATTTTTGTATTTTCCATATGAATTAAAATGCACAAATAAAATGCAACAATTACCAAAAATGCCACAAAATTCACAAAAATTGTAAAATAATAAAGAAGTTGTTTTGTTTGAATTTTTGGGAACTATTTGCTTAGGGCAAAAATCACGTGCTCACAGTCCCAAAAGCCTCCAAAATCAATAATACTGGCTCGAAGCATATCCTCCAATATCTGAATAGTCCTCTCGGACTGACCGTTCGTCTGAGGATGGAATGCTGTGCTCAACTGAACCTGGGTGCCTAACTCCCGCTGAACTGCTCTCCAAAAGCGTGAGGTAAACTGCGTACCTCGGTCCGAAATGATAGATGCCGGCACCCCATGAAGGCGAACAATCTCCCGGATGTAGATCTCAGCTAATCTCTCCGATGAATAGGTGGTGGCAACAAGAATGAAATGCGCTGACTTGGTCAGCCTATCAACAATGACCCAAATAACATCAAACTTCTTCCGGGTCACCGGAAGGCCAGTAACAAACTCCATGGTAATTCTCTCCCACTTCCACTCGGGAAGCTCAATCCTCTGAAATGCACCACCGGGCCTCTGATGCTCCTACTTAACCTGCTGACAATTCAAACACTGAGCCACATATGCTACTATATCCCTCTTCATCCTACGCAACCAATAATGCTGCCTCAGATCCTAATACATCTTCGCGGCGCCCGGGTGAATAGAATATTGAGAACTATGGGCCTCAGCTAAGATCAACTCTCGAATACTATCAACATCGGCACACAACTCGCCCCTGCAATCTCAATACACCATCATCTCCCAAGGTCACTTTCTTGACACCTCCACGCTGCACCGTGTCTCTCAGGACACACAAATGGGGATCCTCAAACTGCCGCTCACGAATACGCTCCAACAATGAAGATCGAGCAACCGTGCACTAATGCCCTGCTAGGCTCAGAACATCCAACCTCACAAAACGATTGGCCAAGGCCTGAACAACCAAAGCAAGCGATCTCTGGCTGACTGGGATATAAGCAAGACTGCCCATGCTGGCGGACTTCCTACTCAATGCATCGGCCACCACGTTGGCCTTCCCCGGGTGATATAAGATAGTAACATCATAATCCTTCAGTAACTCTAACCACCTCCTCTGCCTCAAATTTAACTCTTTCTGCCTGAACAGATACTGAAGACTCTTGTGCTCAGTGTAATCCTCACACGTCACACCATATAAGTAATGCCTCCAAATCTTCAAGGCATGAACAATGGCTGCCAACTCAAGATCATGAACCGGATAATTCTTCTCGTGGATCTTCAACTGCCTCGAAGCATAGGCAATGACTTTGCCATCCTGCATCAACACTGCACCAAGCCTAACACGAGAAACATCACAATAGACCGTATATGGCCCTGAACCTGTGGGCAAAACCAAAACCGGTGCCATAGTCAGAGCCGTCTTGAGCTTCGGAAAGCTCGCCTCACACTCATCTGACCACCTGAACTGGGCACCCATCTGGGTCAATCTGGTCATAGGGGCTGCAACGGATGAAAACCCCTCCACGAACCGACGGTAGTAACCTGCTAACCCCAAGAAACTTCGAATCTCTGTAGCTGAAGCTGGCCGAGGCCAGATCTTGACTGCCTCTATCTTCTTTGGGTCTACCTGAATACCTGCTGCTGATACGACATGACCCAAGAAGGCGACTGAGCTCAACCAAAACTCGCACTTCGAGAACTTAGCATACAACTGATTATCCTTCAGAGTCTGAAGAACCACACTGAGGTGCTGCTCATGCTCCTCCTGACTGCGGGAGTATATAAGAATGTCGTCAGTGAAGACTATCACGAACAAGTCCAAATAAGGTCTGAACACTCGGTTCGTCAACTCCATGAACGCTGCTGGGAATTAGTCAATCCAAATGACATGACCAAAAACTCATAGTGACCATACCGAGTGCGAAATTCTATCTTAGGGACATCAGACGCCCAACTCCTCAGCTGATGGTAGCCTGACCTCAAATCTATCTTTGAAAACACCCTCGCACCCTGAAGCTGGTTGAATAAATCGTCGATTCTTGGCAGTGGATACTTGTTCTTAATTGTCACCTTGTTCAATTGCCGGTAATCAATGCACATCCTCATCGAACCATCCTTTTTCTTCACATATAACACTGGTGTGCCCCAAGGCGAAACACTGGGTCTAATGAAACCCTTCTCAAGCAAATCCTGGAGCTGATCCTTTAATTCTTTCAACTCCGGCGACACCATACGATACGGCGAAATGGAAATAGGCTGAGTGCCCGGCGCTAGATCAATACAGAAATCGATATCCCTGTCGGGCGTTATGCCCGGCAGGTCTGAAGGAAAAACCTCGGGGAACTCCCGAACAATAGGAACATAATCAATAGACGGGACCTCTGTGCTGGAATCACGAACATATGACAAATAAGCTAAACACCCCTTCTCGACCATGCGTCGAGCCTTAACATATGAAATAACACTGCGAGTGGTATGGCCTGGGGTCCCTCTCCACTCTAATCGGGGCAAATCTGGCAACGCCAAGGTCACGGTCTTGGCATGGAAATCCGAGATTGCATGATACAGGGACAACCTATCCATCCCTAATATGATGTCGAAATCCACCATATCCAAGAGGAACAGTCAACACGGGTCTCAAGACCCCTGAATACCACAACACAGGTACAATGAACCTGATCCACCACTATAGAATCACCCACGGGCGTAGACACATATACGGGAATACTCAAGGCCTCACTAGGCATAACCAAATAGGGTGCAAAATAGGACGACGCATACGAATACGTAGACCAAGGGTAAATTAGCACTGAAGTATCTCTAATACAAATCAGAATTGTACCTGTAATGTCTCAGCCTCTGGCCTAGCTGCTGGCTGGCCCCTACCTCTGGCGACCTGAACCTCACCTCTAAGACCTCTACCTCCACCTCTAACACCTCTGCCACCGCCCCTAGCTGACTGGGCAGGCTGTGGAACCTCCGGTGCCTGAATCATAACACGAGAACTCTGGTTCTGGAAGCTGCCATAAACTCGAGGGCAATATCTGACAATGTGCCTCGGATCACCGCAAGCATGGCAAGACCTCGTCTGCTGCGGCTGAGCACCCCTCAACCTCGGGCAAACCTTCCTGTAGTGACCATACTCACCACACTCATAACATCTACACGAACGCTGCAGCTGAGGAAATTGGGGCTGACCCGGTCGACCTGAACGACCACCTGAAGTACCCTGAGTGACAGGGGAAGCTGACTGAAAGGGCCTGAGAGCATGGCCTCTACCATAAGTACATCTACCTCTAGACGAGGTACCACTGAATCTGCCTGCATGGCGGGGCCTCTTATCCGGCCTACGTCCGCCTCCCTATGGTAGAACCACCTCAACTCCACGGCACACATTGGCCGCCTCCTGAAACGTGGCCTCACTCCCGGCCTAAGCCGCTGCGCCTGGCTGACCTGCCATAGCTGGATGAACCCCTGGAAGTAAACCCGCTCGAATGACGCTCTCCACTAAGCTCACCAATCTGACCAAAGCGTCCTGAAGAACTGGAGTGGCTATGAATCCCTCTAGGACCTGAGCTGGGCCCGCCGGAGCTGCTGGAGCTGGAAACTCCTCCTCATAACCCGCTTGAAACTCCGCCTCTGGGACTTCTACTCGGGGATCGGACTGCTGCGCGGTAGAAGAAGAAGCACGTGTTGTCGCCATCTGCGAAAGAACAAAGTAGAAAAGACAATCAGTGTTGAGAAACGGAATCGCACGACAAGAAAGAACAAAAGTGAAACTTTTCCTAACTCCGTAGCCTCTGGGGGATAAATATAGATGTCTCCGTACCGATCCCTCAGGCTCTACCAAGTTTGTCCGTGAGTAGCGAGACCTAGGCAACCTAGAGCTCTGATACCAACTTGTCACGACCCAGATTTCCCACCATCGGGAGTCGTGATGGCGCCTACTAACGGAGCTAGGCCAGCCAAACTTTAAACATTCTCCGATAAATCTCAACAACATAAATAAACGGAAATCAATTAACAAGTGCGGAAGACTTTAATCTAAATAAAAATGAAACCAAAAAATGCGGAAGTTTGAAACATATCTCTACCCAGAACCTGGTGTCACTAGCTCACGAACTTCTAAGATTCACTAAATACAACCGTCTGAAAGAAATCCTAACAGTCTGTTTCAATACAAGAGTTAACAAACTGAATAAAAATGGAAGAGACTCCGGGCCTGCGGACGTCAGCAAGGCTACCTCAAGAGTCCCTGGACTGAAAGTCTGCTCCCGATATAATACTGCTGCGGTCCGAAAGCTGTGTCCTGATCTGTGCAAAAGAAATGCACAGAATGTAGCATCAGCACAACCGACCCCATATGCTGGTAAGTGCCTGGCCTAACTCCGGTGAAGTAGTGACGAGGCTAGATAGGACCTATCACAATTAACATGTACAGATATACGTGCAATAACAAGAAATACACGAATTTAAACAACTAAGAGGGAGGGGAGCATGCTGTGGGGTACGACAGTTTAAATATAAAAATCATCGGGTAAGAAATGAAACCGTATAATAACAAATGATAAGGAAAACACAGGAAAGCCCTACATACAAAACAATATACTTGATCCATACTCCGTTGCGGCGCGCAACCCGACCGTCCGATTACATATTGGTTAGTGCTGCGGCGTGCAACCCAACCCTTCCGATTTTATATTGGTTAGTGCTGCGGTGTGCAACCCGACCCTTTCAATTTTTTTTATATTTGTTTGTGATGCGGCGTGCAACCCGACCCTTCCGATATAACTCCTCACTCAACAGCATCAACAAAAGAGGCAAGGAAGTAATGAATAGTGGAAGAAATTCACGCAAGGGAATTAACCCATCCAATTAGATCCCGTCAAGGGAGCAATATCAACAACTAAATTCAACAAAACATCACGGCAAGGAAATACCCAATAACCACACGTCCCGGCAAGGGAGGATACAATAAATACTTTAATCCTGGCAAGGGAATAATCACAACACTTCCTCTCTTAATTACTTATTTCTCGAGTATCAATTTCTAGTCCGAGCCAATGCTCCAAATGACAAACCAATCACAAACCTTCCTCAGCTATTCACGTTATATTAAGCTTATCAATTAATCAAGAAGGTGCATCACGAAATCCGAATCAATCACAAATAAGACTCATGGTCATGCTAGACTCGGGTGCATAGATAACTGTCACCATGACTATACACCGACTTCACATAGCACGTAACAAATAATATCATAATCCTATTCCCTCAAGCCAAAGTTAGAACAAACACTTACCTCGGTCCAAAGAATAGCAATCAACTCTCCAATACCGCCTTTCCTTTACAATCCGACTCCGAAACAATGATATCTATGCATAATTAATTCAACAATATCAATAAAGACTCAAAAACCATCACCCCATAGCCTAGAAATGAAGTTCCTAGCATTCTTCCAAAAATACCAAAATCCGACCCCGGGCCCACATGGTCCAAACTCGAGGTTCGGACCAAAACCCAATCACCCATAACCCCACGAGTTCAAATATGCAATTTGTTTCAAGATTCGATCCCAAATTGAGGTTGAATCACCCAAAATTCCCCAAGCCCTAGTTCTACCCAAAACCCCCAATTTTCTACCTTGAATTCATGATTTAGGGCTAGGAAATTAATGTTTAGATGCAAGAATTAGGAGATAATGAAGTCAAGAATACTTACCCAAAGAGATATAGAGAAAGAGAAGCTAGAAAATCGCCTATGGAGAGTGAAGGAGAAAAGTCCGTGTGAAAAATGGCAAAAATCCCGAAGTAGGTTCTGTTTTTATGACTTAAAATCATTGGGTAAAATTACCCTACGCGTTCGCGATAGTAGGGTCGCGTTCGCGATGAACAGATGTTGGCAAGCATCGCGTTCGCGGACGAGGGATGTGAACGCGAAGAGGAAATATTGGGTGCCCGAAAATTTAGCCTACGCGAATGCATTTGGCATCACGCGAACGCAAAGAAGGGGGAACTGACTCTATGCGATCGCGAGGACAGGTTCGCGAACGCGAAGCAGGGGAACACTAAGGCACTGCGAACGCGAGCCTGGGGCCGCGTTCGCGAAGAACAAAACCACTATGTAAAAATGCAGCAAAATCTGATATGTTTTTAAGTGCAAAACTACCCCGAACCACCTCCGAATCACTCCCGAGCCCTCGGGGCTCCCAACCAAACACACGCACTAACTCAATAACATCCTACGAACTTAATCGAGCGATCAAATCGCCAAAATAACATCAAAATCAAAGAATCAAACCCCAAAACTCATGATTTTCATTTCAAAGTTCATAAACTTCCAACTTTAGCTATTTAGGTCCGAAACACGACAAACGACGTCCGATTTCGACCAAATTTCACAGAAAGCGCTTAACGCATATTTAAGACCTGTACTGGGCGACGGAACCAAAATACGAGCCCGATACCTATATTTTCTAACTCATTTTCATTTCCATTTTTCCTTAATAATTTCAGAAAATAATTTAACAGAAAAATTCTTTTACTCGGGTTCTGGACCTCGGATTTCGACTCCGGGCACATGCCCGAGTCCCATATTTTTTTACTGACCTTCCGGGACCGTCAAATTACGGATCCGAGTCCGTTTACCCAAAATGTTGACCAAAGTCAACTATATCAATATTAATACCAAAATTCTTCAAATTTTTCACAGAATTTACATATTTTAACATAAAAACTTTCCGGCTTCGCGCCCGGAATGCGCACGCAAATCAAGGCAACTAGACGCGAGGTTTTTAAGGCCTCAGAAGCACGGAACAAGGAAGAATTACGGTGATGACCCTTTAGGTCTTCACAGAAAATTTTGAAAACTGAGAGATCAAAACTAGTTGTAAATTAAGTTGGCCCATTACATTACTGCAAACAGATGCAGAATTAGGTGCCTCATCAAGAAATTAAAATACAAGAATTAACATATGCAGTTGACTTTTATTGTAGAATCCTTAAAATCGTATGTTCTTCTCTAAAATATTCGAAATGTCTCTTTGTATGTAGCAAAAGAAGGGGAAAAAAACCAATAAATTAAAGTGAAAGGAAATCAAAGAGAAAATATCTATCTTGATTCTTGACCATGAGCCTAAAAACTTCCAACATCTTGTCCCCCTAGACAAGATCAACAAATCAAGCATAATTTTATAAGTGGAATTTAGGGAGAGTAGTGTGTATATAATCTTAATTTATCTTACAAAAGTAAAGAAGTTGTTTCTGATAGATCCTGATAAATTACAATCACAATAGTGATTAAAAGAAATACTCCTATATCTTGTTGACTTGAGCATGCGGAAAATATTCAATCGAGTTATCATTTTATTCTTCTTTCCTCTAATTTTTGTTTTTGGACTAAATATATAGCATTTCGAGTCATCAAAATTCTTTCAAAAATATAGTTAATGAGAAGAGTAAAAACTGAATTAAGTTAGAATTCAAACTGTTGACATTAAATTTGAAATTAAGATCTTTTTGATCAATAGATTGTCATCGTGTGACTTGAGAATAATCAAAGATTTAACCGGAAGAAAAGATACTTTAGGCACTGTTATTTAAATCCTAAAACATTAACCAAATTATACCCAAAGAAAAAAGATCAGTAAACATGTTAATACAAAAGGAATTGGAAGATTCAAGATTAATATGAAAGTGATTCGGCCATACGAATTATTAGGAAGATATATTCAATTCCAGTATTAAACAAGGAATGAACATGTTTTTTTTTTTGGGATTTTTACCTACCTATACCATATATCAAACCTTATTACTCTAAATGCGCATAGTTTGTTAATTACCCGTCCAGTCCACGTTTTACCTACAAATTTTGTACCATTCGATTATTAGGCATTAAAAGGGCAGAATATTCCCTAAAAAACGGGCTAAAATTAAGGAGAGAATCTTAGTGTTAATTGATTCTACATTAAATTCAATTTTTAAAAAGGGAAAGGAGATTTCTCATCTACGTATTTTTCTCTAGAACTACAATTCAAATTCTCGAAAAAAAAAGAACGAACAATTCAAATTTTCGAGTTTCAACAACTCAAAGTTGAAAAAATCGGTTCTTCCATATATTTTCCACCATTAATAGCTATTAAAAACCTTGAAAGCTTTGAATTCAAATTTGAATTTTCAAAAATCATTATTTGTTTGAATTGGGTGTTGTTGTAAATAATTCGGAATATGTTTAGGAGTTTATATCTCAATTTTAAGGGGTTTTGGTGAAAATTAGACTTGGTTTTGACTGAATTTCAGATTCAAACTCGAAGAAGAAGAAGAAGAAGACATATTTCCAGAAATTGTAGATAAATTGTAGTTAAATTGTAGAATTGTAGATATATTGTAGATAAATTGTAGATGAATTGTAGATTGGGAAGACTAAAACTTCTACAAATCTTCTACAATTATGTCGAAAATGCCAATTATGCTACAATTGAAATGAGAATTTGGATATTAAAATTTAATGTATCTATTTTGTAGATATCTTGTAGATTATTTGTATTATGATTGTAGATGCATTATTTTCTGTTTTCACAAATCCAAAACGACTAAAGCTTCTACAAAATCTTCTGCAAAAAACAGTCTACAATTTATCTACAATTTTTCTAATTTGACTACAATTTGACTACAAAATATCTACAAATTCTGGAAATATGTCTTCTTCTTCGAGTTTCAATTGACTGTGTTAACCAGTAACCTTCAACCACTGCCCAAAAAAAAAAAGAGGTCAAAGAATTTCGAACTTTCTGCTATTATTATTTTCAATGGGAATTCAAGCGGTTCGATCAAAGAATTTAATATTTTCTTGTGAATCTGAAAATATGATATTCTTCGACGGTAATGGGCAGTTGGGGATGATCAACGAGAGGAAGCATATGAGCATCGTGAGTTAGTGAGGTAGTATATTACCTACCTTTCCTCATCGTCAAGAATGTTAAACATACCAAAAAATGAACAAATTTGCATGCCATCACATGGTAGATCTATTTTTTCGTTGTCAAATCTTTGGTTGATTCATTAATGTTGGATATATCATTGCCACATGCTGCAAGACCAAGGTCTACTTTCAAAATCTCATTGGCATCAACGAACAAAAGGAAAGGCGTAAAAAAAACATTATTCGTGCAACATACTCAAAAAAAAAAAACAAAAAACAGTGGCTACATTAAATACCTTTTTTTCCCTTTGTTGCATTTTTCTTTGGGATAATTTTGTCTGTGTTGTGAACAGTTGAGATGAAAGGAAAGAGAAAGTGGGAAGATACAGTCCTATAATTATGCCTAATATAAATGAACCCTTAATTATATCCCTAATTTGAATTATGGTATATAAATGGTAATTTGGTATGCTTAAATGTAATAAACACAAACCTTAAACATTGAGAGTAATAATGTTTGATATATGGTATAGGTAGGTAAAAATCTCTTTTTTTTTTGGGTTTCCCACCCGGTGTCCGGTACTCATATTGGAGTCCGATTATATCCGGATTTGCGCCGCGTAGGGCCCATTTCGTGGGAAAGCACTCCCTGCCAAAGATTTTTTCATACCCAGAGTTCGAACCCGAGACCTCTGGTTAAGGGAAGAACAGTCCAATCCACTGCACCATATGGTGAACATGCCTTATTTTCAACGGAATCCTTATTATATTAGTGTCCATTAGTTTTAATATTTAATTGAACTTGAAGCATTTAAATTGTCTGGAGTAACAAACAAATTAAAGTTGTTCTCAGTATGACCTTGCCGAATATGAATATTCCATAGATCACCGGCAATTTCAACGCTGACAACAAAGAAAATTAAGAATAAAGCAAACAATAAGACTTTTTTATTTTTAAATTATCTTTTCATTCAGCATCTGGTATTCGTATTGGAGGCTCAGATAATTTGATTTCGCGTTGTATAAAGTTGATCAAAGGATGAAGTGCTCCTTATTAGAATTTTTCTATTCACATGGCTCGACTTCGAGATCTTTAGTTGAGGTTGAAAAAATTATATCCATCTCACCATAATTCTGGATAGGGGTATACATGGACCGGATTGGTTCGGTTTTTACCAAAATTAAATCAAACCAACTATATCGATTTGGATTGGTTTGGTTTTGTCGGGTTTTTCGGGTTTTCGGGTTTTTTTTTATTACATGAATATTATTTCAACTTACTTCGTTAAAATTATAGATAAAACTTTGATAAGTGAATATATGTTTAGTAAATATGGAAAAAATTGACAAACATATGATCTATTAAAATATTTTAATGTGAGAATTTTTTTAGTAACACATGATAGTTATTTTCTTAGTCGTCTAACAATAATTTTTTGTTAATTTACGCTTTCAGGGTTAATACATGAGAGGATCCCAAATATTTCCACATTTTCTAAAAAAAAATCACTATAAACTCTTAAAAATATAAATAAAATTTATATATTTATATGTCGGTTTGGTTCGGATTTTTTTTACTCAATACCAAACCAAGTCAAACCAAACCTAGTCGGGTTTTTTAATCGGTTTGGTTTGATTTTTCGATTTGGTGCTGTTTTCCGGTTCGATTTGAACACCCCTAATTCTGGATATAACCAATAGACTCTTTCCTTTAATTAGTTTCAAGAATAAAACTAAAACCTATGACCTAGAATATATGACATTAAATCTATTATATTTATGGGAATATCAAACTTACTAGGCAGATGGGAAATTGTGCTTCTTGTAAATCAAGGTCTAAGGCCACGGCTAAGTTAATTCATGTAGATGGTGAACTTGAAGAATTCTTTTCTCCTATCAAAATCTTTAACTTGCTGCAATTAGAAACCCCTACTACTTTCATATGTAATTCAGATGAAATGGAATTTGATGGATTCGCTTCTCCGCTCGGTGATGTCGATGAGCTGCTGCCTGGTCAGCTTTACTTCGAGCTACCGCTGAATTGGTTGACTCATCGCCTTCAGGTCAGTGGCTGAACCACCTTTGACACCCCTCGCCGAAAAACTACCTAACTGTACATGGTTAGTTAATTTTTTTCATTTTCAAGAGCAGAAGTAAGAAGTTCCAGTTAGAAAGTACCAGAGGTTAACCTTGATGGGTATTAGGAAGGGATAAAGATAGCTCTTTGGGAGAGGTGATTAGACGGTACATGGCATAACTGAAGTTGACTGAGGACATAACTTAGATAGGAAGATATGGAAGTCAAAGATTAGGGTAAAATAGTACTTCGTAGGTAGTCAAACGTCTCTCTTTGTCTTATTTAGTTAGCATAATATCTTTTTATTCATAGATTGCTGTTACTACTTAGAGTTTAATTGCTTTCTTGGCTTCGGTCTTATTTTTATTTTGTTATTGTTCCTACTTGTTGCCATTACTTTTTTCTATCTTTTATCCAGCTGATCAGTCTCTATTAGAAACAACCTCTTTGTCTTTTTAGAGTAGGAGTAAGACTGCATACATTTTACCCTCCCCGGACCCCACCTATGAGAAATCAATGGATTTGTTATTGTTGTTGTATATTATATATTGAATCCTCTTAATTTTTTTTTTTGTATTTACTTATTTATAGTGCGACTTCAATTAATAAAAATTCTGGCTCCACTAATGCTTCAGGTGGAGGACATGGCTACTTTGGCTGTAAAAGCCATTGCTGCAATAAAAACAAGTGATGAAAAGAGCTGTGGTAGTTGTTGTAGAATGAAAAGGGTTGATCCCTTGATGTTTTCTCAAGGATCAGCAGATCATGTCAATTACTACACAAGGCTACCGGATCTTGTCCCAATCGATGGTTCAGGCTTGAAACGAAAAAAGTTTATTGCTAAATTAAGTGTGATTCTTGAAGAGTGAAGAATTAATGTTGCTGAGTTCTGATTATAACTAATAAAGTTAGGAGTACTATTTATTAATTAGTATTAGTACTCGTGCGATGCGCGGATACAAACATGTAATTTGAGTTATTTGATTTGCACGGAAATAACATTAAAATATTGATCTTTCATATAAAAGTTATATGTAATCATTAAATAAATGTTAATAAAAAAGCTGAAATTTCTCAAATCTCTTAAAATTACCTATAATTTCTTGTCCATAATGCATTACCCATAACTTAAAATTGTAAATATAGCACGGTATAGCTAGTTTTCGGATTGGTCATTCAAAAATAGACAGCGTTTACCAAGTCAATGAAAAATAGCCACTATTTTGCTGCAACAGAGACCGGTCCAGCATAATATACTGGAGTTCGATGCACCTGTGTATGAACTCCAGCATATTATACTGGACCGATATACTTTGCCGGCTCTAGTATAATATACTGGAGACTGGAGCACCGGTGCTCCAAACTCCAGTATATTATGCTGGAGTTCTAGTGTACTTATGCTGGAACTCCATCATATTATGCTGGAGTTCCAGTATACTTATCCTGGAACTCCAGTATAATATGCTGGAGTTCAAGTATACTTACGCTGGAACTCTAGCATAATATACTGTCGTATTTTTCGGATTTTGAATAGTGTTTTCGCTCAGATTTATCTTTACATGAAAAGTGGCTAAATTTCGATTACTTTTGAAACTGAGCTATTTTTGAATGGCGAGTTGTAAATCTGGCTATTTTTTAATTTCTCCCCTTAAAATTGTCATATTCTTGTTCGTTACTTCCATTATAATACATTATAAATAAAAATATTTTATTTGCTTTTATTCTTTTATTCTATTATTCATATTAATGTTTAAATTTATCATATTTTTTATAATGCATATATTCTTATCTTTATAATTAATTAAGATAGAGGCGTTGTTTTTATCTTTCAATTTATTTATTTTTTAAATGTTGTTAATTAAGATAGGCCAGACAATATCTTTACAAAAATATTCACTTTTTTTTTCATTCAGATTCAAAAAAAAAGTTTAAATTTAAATTAAGTATTAGTATTAATATTATCCTTAATTGCCAAGTGAATTTATAGTATTTTGTCACTTGGCTTAACCACAATGCAAATTTTATTCGTTATTATTTAAAATACTTTCTTTTCTCAAAAATCAAATAAGTCTTATCCTTTCAAATATTTCTACATTGAAATTATTTATTTATATAGTTTTTTCTCTTTTTCGTTTAACTTTTGGGGGAATTACGCTCCTTGTCACTTGGCCCAACAGTCCATCAAAAAATGGCACACGTTTGAAGTCTTTACCTGATATGGCCCAGATTGTACATAATCTGAATTTTTTTTTTCACCAATTAGCCCACCCTATTTTTTTTTCTTTTCTTCGTTCTTCTTCTTCCTCTTTCACGACTTTGCATCCCAAAGTTTCTATCATTATATATATTCTTCAATTCTCCTTCGAGATTCAAAGTTGATAATCACTATTAATATGAGAAGAAAAAATACCACTTAAGAGAATTATTATTTTTAGAGTCACTATTAAAGGTCATTCGAAGCTTCAATTTCTGAAATTGAATTTTTCGATTTTGTTAGTTGTTTGGATTGTGTGTTAGCCCAATTGATTGAGATCGTCAAGGGAAGTTCAAAACTCAAATTTGAAGTGATTTGGAGCAGATTTGAGGTAAATTTGAGTTGAATTTCAGAAATTGAATTTTTCGATTTTGTTAGTCGTTTGGATTGGGTGTTGACCTAATTGATTGGGATCATCAAGGGAAGTTCAAAACTCAAATTTGAAGTGATTTGGAGCAGATTTGAGGTAGATTTGAGTTGAATTTCAGAAGATGCCCAAAGAAGAAGAAGAACCAGTGAAGCTCCATTAATAGGATTCATTTGTATAATAGTATATAATATTGTATAAGTAATATATAATAGTGTATAAACACATCTTATACATTATTTTATACAAGGATGATACATTATTTACAGGTATTTGGTGGATTTCTCACATTTCTTCTTCTTCTTCTTCTTCTTCTTCTTCTTCTTCTTCTTCTTCTTCTTGCTTATACATTTATATATATATATATACATATATATATATATATACATATATATATATATATATATATATATATATATATATATATACAACTATATATATAATATACCTCTTTGTATAAAAGTGTATAAGCATTTCTAACGAATTTTTCGTACGATTTTCATTTGCAATTCTTGATTAAGACTATTCCAAATCTCCACTAAATGCCTTCAAACTTTGTATACAGTCTACTTAGACTAATTTTAATAAGTTCAAACAATACCCACTCCAAATTTCTCATAAAATCATATTAAAAAACTAATAAGATTAGAATTAAAGAAGATGGGATTTTAGATTTCTCGCGTCTGTTTGTGAATTTTCATAGTTGTGATAGGTATGTAGAAACTTGAGGAAAAAGGAGAATGGAAATATTTCACGCTTGAAGATATAGAGAATAAAAAAACTAGAAAAAAAATTCAGATCTAAGCTTATTGATATTTGGCTACAGATTTGCAAACTTGTAAGTGAGCTAAAATAGTGCAAGGTCAACTTATGAAGTGCATTATTATGTAATTTTGTCTTAATTTTTTTAATTCTATTGTTCATATTAATGTTTAAGTTTATCGTATTGTTTATAATACCTATATTTTTATCTTTCAATGTAATTTTTTTCAATCCTATTAGTTTACACGGCAGGCAATATCTTTACAAAATATTCACTTTCTTTTCATTCAGATTCGAAAAATATATATTTTATTTTAAATTAAGTATTAGTATTAATATTACCCTAAATTGCTAAGTGGCTTTATAATAATTTGTCACTTGGCTTAATACAATGCAAATTTTAGTCGTTTATATATATACACGCACACTTTCTCTTCTCAAAAATCAAATAATTCTTATCCTTCCATATATTTGTACAGTGAAATTATTTATATATATATATATATATATTTTTTTTTTCTCTTTTCTTTTAATTTCTTGTAATAATTTATATACACACACACATTCTCTTGAAATTTGGTTTATAAATTTTTTGATTTATGAGAAGTTAACAATATTACAAAAACTCAATATCAAATTAGGAAAATGCATGTAGGCTTCAAAAAAATTTCTTTCGATGTTACCCTTTCAAATATATATTTCTCGCAAATAACCCTTTTAAATGCCTAAAATTAAAGCGGCAAAGTTACAACATCCCATAACTTTAGGCATTTATTAGTATAACTAAAAATGAAGATTTTCCAAATCTTCGAATGTAATACAAAGTTAATACATTATATTTTCTTTTTATCCTTTTAACTTTAACCTAAGTCTTTCCTAAATTTTTATTTATTTTATCTTACTTTGCTATGTGTCTTATTCTTAAGACGCCACTTTATTTTATATTTTAACTCACTCCAAAGTATAAATAGTCATATGTTATCTCAATTTACGTCCTTTTTTTTTTGTTTCTATTATAGCTTTTTATTAATTTTTTACCTCCATATTTCTAGCTAATATAGAAGAAAATCTACGAGTGAATCAATATATAGATACCAATATACATATAAACATAAATATAAATATATAGATTAGATTTGTCTAAGATCTATTTAGGTTATGTATAAGATTAATTAAACTACTTTCATTAACTATATTTCTATTTTTAATTTTTAATTATTAATGTTATCTTAAAATTGCCAAGTGGCTTCATTTTAGCTTGCCACATGGCTTAACCACAATACATTCTACCCTCCTTTTAATATAATACTAGTATTAGTACCTGCACGATGCGTGGACAAAAACTATATAACATGTAGGTTATTTGCATCATGTACAAATAATCTTGAAATATAAATCTCTCAGATAAAAACTATATAACATGAGAATTTAATTATAAAGTATGATATAAAATTATTGTTCAAATCTTATAGTAGACAACCAATCTTTTTAATATATATTTATAGCAACCTAACCCCTTGATTCTAGTACTTGCATGTCACGACCCCAGTTCGTCCTCCGTAAACTATCGTGACGATATCTAGTCTATATGATTAGGTAAGCCTAACAATTTCGTAAACAGAAATAACAGAATAAAACTAACCATAAACTACAAAATTAACATAACAAAGCGTTTAAGATACCGCTCGGCATATACAATACAAACTCTCGAAACTAAACAACATTCCCAAAACCCGAAATATCATGAAATCATAAGATTTTGAATGTCTACATGTATCTAACTCCAGAATGTCTAACAAAAGAAAAATACAGAAGGGCTAATACTTAAAGGGAGAATAGAAAGGGACTCCCCGGTCTGCGGATGCGGCAGATATACCTCGAAGTCTCTGGAAAAGTCGCCTCGCCTCGCCTCGCCTCGCCTCGCCTCACCTCAAAGGTGGTAGGACTGAGTCGAAGTACCTGGATCTGCACATGAAAAACATGCGCAGAAAGGGCATGAGTACACCACAGCGGTACTCAGTAAGTGCCAAGCCTAACCTCGGTCGGGTGTGACGCGTATCTAGCTTATGTGAGAGATGTCAGTATTGATACCCCTATAGTTGATTCAGTCCCAGTGGTACGAGATTTTTCTAATGTGTTTCCAGCTAATCTTCGGGTCATGCCGCCCGATAGAGATATTGATTTTGGCATTGGTCTGTTGCTGAGCACTCAACCTATTTCTATTCCTCCGTATCGTATAGCTCTTCTGAGTTGAAGGATTTGAAGGATCAGTTACAGGAATTGCTTGATAAGGGTTTTATTAGGCCTAGTGTATCACTGTTGGGGTGCTCCTGTCTTGTTTTATGAAGAAGAAGTACAGTTCTATGCTTATGTTCATTGACTATCGCCAGTTGAACAAAGTTACAGTGAAGAGCCGTTATCCTTTGCCTCATATTGATGATTTGTTTGACCGGCTATAGGGCGCACGAGTGTTCTCTAAGATTGACTTGCGTTCAGATCACCATCAGTTGAAGATTCGTGAGCCAGATATCCCGAAAATTACTTTCAGGACTCGGTATGGTCATTAGGAGTTCCTTGTTATGTCATTTGAGCTGACCAATGCCCCAACAACCTTTATACATTTGATGCACAGTGTGCTCCGGCCATATCTTGACTCGTTCGTCATTGTCTTTATGTGATGACCCAAAAGGTCATCACTTCCTTTTAAATTGAATCCTGTGTTCCGAGTCCTTAAAAATCTCTTTTAGCCTCGCCTCGTTTTACGTACGCAGTCCGAGCGCGTAGCCGGAAAGCTTAAACAAAAAACTATGAAAATGATAACTATTGACTATAAAATGAATTAATTTGACTTCGGTCAATATTTTGGGTAAACAGACCCGGACCCGTGATGTGATGGTCTCGGAGGGTCTGTAGGAAAATATGGGACTTAGGCGTATGACTGGAATCAAATTCCGAGGTCCCAAGCCTGAGCAATGAATTTTTAAAGAAAATTATTTTATGAAAATGTTTAAAGGATTTGGAAATGAATTTTGATCGGAACATGTTGATATCTGGCCCGTATTTTGGTTCCGGCGCCCTGTACATGTCTTATATATGGTTGAATATAATTTTGTGAAGTTTGGTAAGAAACGGAATCCGTTTGACGTGATTCATACCTAAATTACAAAATTTGATGTTTTAAGAAGTTTGAAATAATTCATTGATTTTGACGTTTAATTTGATGTTAATGATGTTAATTTGGCGATTTGATCGCACAGATAAGTTCATATGATATTTTTTAGTTAGTACATATGTTTGGTTTGGAGCCCCGAGGGCTCGGGGTGAGTTTCGGATATGTTTCGGAAGGTTTTAAACTCTTAAAAAGTTATAGGTTTTTAGCTGTTGGTATTCTGATATTTCCTTTTTGGTGTTCGCTGGAGGACCCTCGCGAACGCAATGTGTTATTTTTGCTGAAGGAAATTCCTTCTACGGGGACGCGTAACCCAGGTCGCGAATGCGAGGCATTGGGGGGTCTTCCCATCGCGAACGCGGGCCTGGTAATGCGAACGCGACGACTAATTGAACCTGGGAAAGGGGTGGGGTATTAAGCCTACGCGAATGCGACCACATGGATGAAAACGCGGAGGCTCGAGGGGTCACTCCTCCGCGAACGCGAGCCATTTTCTACAAACCTGAAGGCCTAGCATGCCTAACCCATCTCAAACGTGATGGACCTGTCACAAACGCAATGAGTAATTTCGCCCAGTTATTTTAAAAGACCAGAACAGTAGCCATTACGAGATTTTCATCAAAATTCATAACTTCTTCATCTTAACTCCAAATTGGGAGATTTTTTAAAGGGAATTTCACCACCAATTCATAGTTATGTAATCTTAGACTCATTTTCTTCAGTTTCCATTAACACCCATTAGAGTTTTAGGCTTAAATCATGTTCTTAAGGCTAGAAAATTAGGAATTTCGGTAGAGTTAAGGCTTTTTGATTAATTGTGATTGAGACCTCGTTTTGGGGTCAAATTTTGGAACTAATTATATATTCGGGCTCGTGGGTAAATGGGTGATCGGATTTTGGTCCGAACCTCGTATTTTGACCAAGCGGGCCCGGGGTCGATTTTTGACTTTTTGGGAAGAATGATTAGAAAGCTATAATTATGTATTGGAATTGGATTGTTTAGCATTTATTGATGTTATTAAGTCGATTATGTATAGATACGATTGAGTTGGAGTCAAATTCGAAAGGAAAAGCGGTGTTTGAGGCTTGAGTTGGCCGTGGAAGTTCGAGGTAAGTGTTCGGTCTAACCTTAGCTTGAGGGATTAGGAGTTGTGTCCTATTTTATATTTGTTTCTTGCTGAGTACGACGTATAGGCATAGTAACGAGTATCTATACATTGGTGTCGAGCATGACCGTGAGTCTTAAATTGCAAATTTGTTATGTTCTTAAATGATATTACAGATGCTTTACTTAATGATTCTAGATATTGGGAAAGGACTGAGTTTGTTCTCATAGGAATTAATTATGAATGAGTATTGGTGTTAGCTGAGATGAGTAGAAGCTGAGTTAAGATTGGTTATAGCTGATTCTCCCTTGTTGGGACGTATTTACTTTTACTGTTAAATCCCTTGCCAGGATAGTGTGGTTTATTGTTGATCCCTTGCTGGGACTCTTGGTATGGTTGTTGCTAAAGGTATATAAATATATGGATCGGGTTGCACACCACAACAATACTATATTGGATCGGGTTGCGCGCCGCAACAAATATTAAATATGGATCGGGTTGCATGCCGCAACAATGCTAAATATGGATCGGGTTGTACGCTGCAACAAATATTATATTGGATTGGGTTGCACGCCGCAACAAACGTTATATTGGATCGGGTTGTACGCCGCAACAAATGTTATATTGGATCAGGTTGCACGCCGCAACGGTGTTAAATGATAGAGGATCGGGTTGCACGCCGCAACAGTATTTGTATTATTTGTTGTAGATCCTGAGTTGTTCTCTCATATTTCTCTTTAGTTCCTACTGTATTCGACATTTTCCCCGTAGTATGTAACCCCTCCCATTTAAATTGTTTATTTCTGTTATTTTTTGCTGTATATTATATAACTGCATAGGTTTATCTGGAGTCTGGTCCTAGACTCGTCACTACCTCACTGGGGTTAGGCCGGACACTTACTAGCACATGGGGTCGGTTGTACTGATGCTACACTCTGCACTATGTGCAGATACCGAAGCAGCATTTGGGCAGTAACACTTGGGGAGCCAGCCTTCAATCCAGCTAGAGATCCCGAGGTAGTCCTGTAGGCATCCGCAGGCCCGACGTTCTCTTCTATCTATTTATTTGTTCTATTTTACTTGTTTCTGAGACATACTGTATTTCTTTTTTCAGACATTGTATGTAGCACTCATAGACAGTCCGTGGATATTGTGGCACCAGTTTCTGGGTAGAGGCATATATTGGCATTCTTGTACTGATTTTGGTATTTAATTTGACTAAGTCTTCCACTTGATTTCATCTTCCGCTATTATTTTAATGTTGACCACCTGTTAATTTAAGTTGTTAAAAAGAATTAAAATGAATGAGTTAAAATTTCTACATTTCGTGGCTTGCCTAGCTTCTACGAGTAGGCTCCATCGTTAACCCCGAGGGTGGAAAATCTGGGTCGTGACACTTTGTTGATGATATTCTGGTGTATTCCCAGAGTCGGGAAAATCATGAGCAGCACCTGAGGATAGTGCTTCAGACTTTAAGAGAGAAGAAGTTATATGCTAAGTTCTCGAAATGTGAGTTTTGATTGGATTCCGTGGCATTCTTGGGTCACGTGGTTTCTAGTGAGGGGATAAAAGTGGATCTGAAGAAAGTGAAAGCAATGCAGAGTTGGCCAAGACCATCCTCAGCTACAGAGATCCGTAGTTTTCTTAGCTTGGCAGGTTATTACCGTCGATTTGTTAAGGGGTTTTCATCTATTGCAGCACCTATGACCATGCTGACCCAAAAGGGTGATCCATCCCAGTGGACGGAAGAGTGTGAGGCAAGCTTTTAGAAGCTCAAGATAGCTTTGACTACAACCCCAGTTTTGATATTGCCTACAGGTTCAGGGTCTTATACTATTTATTGTGATGCCTCGAGGATTGGCCTTGGAGCGGTATTGATGTAGGACGGTGGGGTGATTGCCTACACATCCAGATAGTTGAAGGTACATGAGAAGAATTATCATGTCCATGATCTTGAGTTAGCTGCTATTGTTCATGCCTTGAAGATCTGGCGTCATTACTTATATGGTGTGCCTTGTGAGATTTATATTGATCACCGGAGTTTGCAGCATCTGTTCAAGTAGAAGGACCTTAATTTGCATCAGAGGAGATGACTAAAGCTGCTGAAGGACTATGATATCACTATCTTGTATCATATGGGAAAGGACAATGTGGTGGCCAATGCTTTAAGCCGCCGGGCAGAGAGTTTGGGGAGTTTAGCTTATTTACCAGCAGCAGAGAGGTTCATGGCAACGGATGTTCAGGCTTTAGCCAGCCAGTTTGTGAGATTGGATCTTTCAGAGCCCAGTTGGGTTCTAGCTTGCGTGGTCTCTCGGTCTTCCTTGTTTGATTGTATCCAGGAGCGTCAGTTTGATGACGCTCATTACTTGTCCTCAAGGACAAAGTTTTGCATGGCGATGCCAGATATGTGACTATTGGTGATAAAAGGGTATTGAGGATGCATGGTTGGGTTTGTGTACCCAACGTTGATGGGCTTCGAGAGTTGATTCTAGAGAAGGCCCATAGTTCACGATATTCCATTCATTCGGGTGCCGTGAAGATGTACCAGGATTTGAGGCAGCACTATTGGTGGAGGCGGATGAATAAAGATATAGTTGGGTTTGTAGCTCGGTGCCTCAATTGTTAGCAGGTGAAGTATGAGGCAGAGACCGGGTGGGTTGCTTCAGCAGATAGAGATTCCGAAATGGAAGTGGGAGAGGATCACCATGGACTTTGTAGTTGGACTCCCACGAACTTTGAGGAAGTTCAATGCCATTTGGGTGATTGTGGATCGGCTGACCAAGTCCGCGCATTTCATTTCTGTGTGTACTACCTATTCTTCGGAGAGGTTGGCGGAGATTTATATCTGGGAGATTGTTCGTCTGTATGGTATTCCAGTTTCCATCATTTTAGATAGATGTATTCAGTTCACATCATGGTTCTGGAGGGCCGTACAATATGAGTTGGGTACTCGGGTGGAGTTGAGTAATTCATTTCACCCTCAGACGGACGGGCAGTTCGAGCACACTATTCAGATTCTTGAGGATATGCTCCATGCATGTGTGATTGAGTTTGGAGGGTCTTGGGATCAGTTCTTGCCATTGGCAGACTTTGCCTACAACAACAACTATCAGTCCAACATTCAGATGGCACCGTACGTGGGTTTATATGGTAGGCAGTGTAGATCTCCGGTGGGTTGGTTTGAGCTAGACGGGGCTAGATTATTGGGCACAGACTTGGTTCAGGATGCTTTGGAGAGGGTTCAGGTGATTCAGGATAGACTCTGTACAGCCCAGTCCTGACAGAAAAGTTATGCGGACCGGAAGGTTCGTGATATTTCCTATATGGTTAGAGAGCAGGTTCTTCTTCAGGTTTCGCGTATGAAGAGCGTTATGAGATTTGGGAAGAAAGGGAAATTGATTCTGAGGTTTATTGGACCTTTTAAGATATTGAGGCGTGTTGGGGAGGTTTCTTATGAGCTTGCCTTACCTCCCAGCTTGGCAGGAGTTCATCCGGTATTTCATGTTTCGATGCTCCGGAGGTATCACAGTGATCTGTCGCATGTGTTGGATTTCAGTTCAGTCCAGTTGGACAAGGATCTATCTTATGTTGAGGAGCTAGTGGCAATATTGGACAGGTAGGTTAGAAAGCTGAGGTCAAAGAACATTGCATCAGTGAAGGTTTAGTGGAGGGGTCAGCCGGTCGAGGAGGCGACCTGGGAGACCGAGCAGGATATGCTCAGCCGTTACCCTCATCTTTTCACTACTTGAAGTATGTCTCTATGATCGTTCGAGGATGAAGGAATCTTTAAGTGTAGGAGGATGTAATGACCCGGTCGGTCATTTTAAGAATTAAAACCCCAACCCCCTATTAACTGCATTCCCCGTGTTTGTTTCTGCTATTGTGAGTTGCTGGGAGGATTTATTTGGAGTTTCGGAGAGTTTTGGGACACTTAGTCCTTAAATGAGAGCTTAAGTTTTAGAATTTGAACCGTAGTCAAAGCAGTGTAAAGACGGACTCGGAATGGAATTTCGTTGGTTTGGTTAGCTCCGTTGGGTAATTTCGGGCTTAGGGGGGTTCGTAGCTAATTTAGGTTTGAAATATCGAAAGTTGAATTTTTGAAGTTTTCGGTTTGATAGTGAGATTTTGATCTAAGTTCGATAGTGAGATTTTGATCTAAGGGTTGGAATGGAATTATAAAAGTTGGAGTAGCTCCATAGTATTGAATGTGACGTGTGTGCAAAATTTCAGGTCATTCGGACGAGGTTTGATAGACTTTTTGTTCAAAAGCGTAAATTGAGAGTTTTCAGAGTTCTTAGGCTTGAATCCATGGTTAATTCGATGTTTTGATGTGGTTTTAGGTGTTTTAAGGATTTATATATGTTTGGATAATGGTATATGACTTGTTAGTGCTTTTGGTTGAGTTTGGTTTTGATAGCTGAAGATGTCCCATTGCTGTCATAACCACACCTGCGACTAGGGGATCGCAGGTGCGGGCCCGCAGAAGCTCCCAGATGGTCGCAGATGCGGAATTGGCAATGTTGGGTTGGGACCGCAGAAGCGACTGCTCGATCGCACCTGCGGTATCGCATATGCGGCTTCTTGAACGCAGATGCGAAAATGGGCGCCTTAGTCAAAACCGCAGATGCGGTGCATTTGACCACAGAAGCGGTACCGCAGAAGCAGAGGAAGGGCCGCAGGTGCGAAAACCCTGGACCAAAAAGTATATAAACCCTCCTTCGCGATGTTCAACCTTTGTTCACCATTTTAAAATGATTTTTTTAGCTTTTGGGGGATTTTGAAGAGAGAATCAGACGGAAATTCGTTGAGGTAAGGATTTTGATCATAAACTCGTTCCTATAGGGTTTTTTTATTGATTAGGCTTGAAATTTATGGAAATTTGTGGGTAAATATTGAAGAAATTAGGGCTTGATATTAAAGAGATTTGAGTGGTGATTTGAGAGACCATTTGAGGTCCGATTTTAGTAATTTTGGTATGCATGAACTCGTGAGAGAGTGAGGATTCTGAATATGTAAATTTTACCTAATTTCGAGATGTGGGCCTGAGGGGTATTTTGGTTATTTTACCTAATTTCGCGTATTAGCTTAGAATTTATTTATAGAATCAGTTACTTGAAGTGTTATTTACATTATGCAATTGAATTGAATAGATTTGGGCCATTTGGAGTCGAGTACCTGTGGCAAGAACGTGGTTTCGAGTTGATATTGAGCCGGTTCGAGCTAAGTGGCTTGTCTAACCTTGTGTGGGGAAAATTCCCCTTAGGATTCGGTATTGTTGATATTTGAAATGCCTTGTACGTGAGGTGATGAGTGTGTACTTGTGCTAATTGTTGAAAATCTTATTTTCACTAAAGTAGCTTTAATTGTGTTTTTCCTTTCGTGCTTATACTACTTGAAATTTAAGCCTGCTGTTAGCTTAGAGAAGCATGTCTAATTGACTTAATTGTTTTATTTGCTGAAACTGCCTTATATGGATTATGTGCAGCATGCTAGGTTAGAATTACCTGTTTTACCTTGGTATAAAATTGAATTTAATTGAGTCTTCCTCGTATTTCTGCTGTGTGTTTACTTTGGGACTACGGGAAGGTATCCCGGGAGCTCCCCTACACATATATTAATTTGGACTGAGATGCGGGAAACCGAAGAGCCCCATCACGTATATTGAGGATACCGAGAGATCCCTAGCATATACTGAGGATACTAAGCGATCCTCGAGATACTTAGAGATCCCTAGCATATATATTGAGGATACCAAGAGACCCTCCGGATACCGAGAGATCCCCGATTGTTACCTCTGTGATGAACGATATTCCTTTTGTGATTGTTTGTCTCTGTTATAGTTGTTATTATTCTTATTATCATGTGTTACTTCTTACTGTAGGCATTTAATTATATTGTCGTATAATATACTGTTATATCTTGTATTTCATTTAACCTCAGTAGGGCCCTAACCTTCCTCGTCACTACCCGACCGAGGTTTGGCTTCGCACTTACTGAGTACCACTATGGTGTACTCATGCCCTTTCTGCGCATGTTTTTCATGTGCATATCCAGGTACTTCGACTCAGTCCTATCACCCTTGAGGTGAGGCGACTTTTCTAGAGACTTCGAGGTATATCTGCCGCGTCCGCAGACCGAAGAGTCCCTTTCTATTCTCCTTTAAGTATTAGCCCTTCTGTATTTTTCTTTTGTTAGACATTCTGGAGTTAGATACATGTAGACATTCAAAAGCTTGTGATTTCATGAGATTCTGGGTTTTGGGAAATGTTGTTTAGTTTCGAGAGTTTGTATTGTATATGCCAAGCAACATCTTAAATGCTTCGTTATGTTATTTCTGTAGTTTATTGTTAGTTTTATTCTATTATTTCTGTTTCCGCAAATTGTTAGGCTTATCTAGTTATAGAGACTAGGTGCCGTCATGATACTTCACAGAGGGCAAACTAAGGTCGTGAAAAAATGGTATCAGAGCTCTAGGTTCATAGGAGTCATGAATCACAAGCCGGTTTAATAAAGTCTCGCAGAACGGTACGAAGACGTCTGTACTTATCTATGAGAGGCTATGTAACTATTAGGAAAATTCCACTTCATTTGATTTCCTTGTCGTGAGAGATTTTGATATCACAATTCTAAACTTCTGTCTTCTATTCTCTCACAGATGGTGAGGGCATGTGCTACCCGAGATGATCAGGCACCCGCGCCCCCTATTACAACCGTCAGAGGCCGAGGCCCTGGTAGAGGTCGAGGACACGCATGCGGTGCAGCCAGAGCACCCGCGCGAGCTACCACCGAGGAGTCACCAGCTGTTTTACCTAGAGCCCAAGCACCTGATATGCCTATTGCTACCACTATTCCAGCATTTCAGGAGACTCTGGCATAGTTCATGAGCATGTACACCACTTTGGCTTATGCAGGGTTGCTTCCCTTTGCTGCAGCTACATCCCAGGCCGGGGGAGGAGCACAGACTCCCGCTGCCCGCACTCCTAAGCAGCGAGTGCATGTGGACCAGGTCTTAGAGATTATTCATGTATAGCCTGCAGTCCCAGATCAGCCCGAGGACAGGGCAACGGCTTCCGAGGATGAGCAGGAGAGTTTTGAGAGGTTCAAGAGGTACAAACCTCCTATATTCAGTGGTCTAGCATCAGATGATGCTTTGGTTTTTCTAGATGAGTGCTACCGTATTCTCCGTACCATAGGTATATTAGAATCGAGCGGGGTTTCCTTTACTATTTTCCAGCTTCGTGGAGCCACTTATGAGTGGTGGCGTACTTATTGTTGACGCCCCCCTTTACCTCGGAATCAGGTTTACGATATTTGGGAAGACAACTCTTTTCCAATTTGGGAATTGGTTTTTTTTGGAGAGTCGCCACCTAATGATTATAGTTCATTAGGACATTTTTTAGATGAATAAAAGATGAAAACCAGAGTTTGGGTAAGGGCTCAAAATTATCTCGAGGGAAAGGTATTAGGCACCCCTCAAGATCCACTAGTGTGGTTCTCGGCCATGCCACAATTGTGACTTTAAATGCAAACACGAATAAACAAGCATGTATTCAAATAAGAAGCATAAAAAGGGTTAAAAGAAGTGCTGAAATTCAGAAAGGAAACAGTTTTGTGATTGAAGAGATACGCAAGTAAAGGAAAGGGGT
>MU699527.1:35339-51683 GCA_026770625.1 Nicotiana glauca | reverse complement strand
GGGGGGGGGGGGTCCTAGGCTTATACATTACATGGATCATTCGCACAACACCGGTACCCAATTGTACGCATAGTTTTATCGTGTAATCATCATCTCTATGTCTACCTTTCCCACCCCGTCAAGGTATTAAAGCTCAGAATGGTATCGTTCACTTATTGCATGCTTATTACCCGTCCTGATCCTATCAGTCCTGGAGGCTAATGGACTACTAATCCTAAAGGGATAGGGGTTTGGGGATTTTAGAAGTTGCAAAGGAGAAAATACTAAAGCGTCAACCAAAACAAATAGTTGCAAACAAAAGGGGAAACGGACAAGCAAGCAAGGCTCAAATATGCCTCCATAAATCATCGAAAACCACAGAGTTCAGCATGTCTTTCACGTACTGATTTTTGGTCTTATTTGAATAAAGCAGTGAGCGGACTGGTTCAACGCATATTTTTAGGCGAAAAGTCTACATTAGGCATACTCGAATGCAGTTGTTTGAAACTGATCTGATTGACTTAGGTGTTAATTAGAACTAGGCGTGACATATACTGATATTAGAAACAAATGTGCAAACTAACAGGGGTTACCAATTTTAGCGGGACAGTATAAGTTTAACAGCTAGTATTATCTCTATTTAGATTCGAAATTTCCTATGGGCATGCTTTCTATATGAATAATGATTTGGACACCTTTTAGACATTAACAAATTCCTATGAGCATGGCATCTATATGCAGTTTTTATTATTTAAACCTACAAATATTTTGCCTAATGACGTTTGCAGAATGCAGCAGTTTGGAATACCATGTTTATATAAAATTGCGGAACGATTAGAAGTTAACCTATAGGCAGGATATCGATGCGTGTTTGCAGAAATTAAAGATTAAACCTATGAGCATGATTTCTAGGTGGATATGCATAGATGAGAGTTAAAACTTATAGGCATGATTTCTAGGTGGATATGCAGAGATGAGAGTTAAAACCTATAGGCATGATTTCTAGGTGCGTATGCAGAGATGAGAATTTAAAACCTATAGGCATGATTTCTAGGTGGATATGCAGAAATAAAAGGTTTGAACCTATAGGCATGATATCTACCCTTGGTGCAGAAAGTAAATCCCATCCCCCTTTCTTTACTAAGTTCTCTACAGTTTATACAAATTATTACAACCCAAAAGAAACAACTGAAATAATAAAATACATAAGAAATCATCAGTTGCATCCGAGCAGCCTAATTCAGACTTAATTCCTAATAATATGAGATTGAGCTACTTCCGAGATCCAGATTTCCAAGCCTTCTCTTATCTAAGGTGTTTCAGAGATCCAAGGGATTTCAGGAACCCCAGGCAGTGCATACACCCAAGATATTCATAGAAATTGAGTTGTGCAGTGTGGAAGAGCCAGCCCTTATGTGTCCAAGTTCAGAGGGAGCTCAAGGGTCCCAAGGCAAGGCTCACACAAGAGGGGCAGAACTTAAATTCTAGGAGTTGAGTGTAAGTGCAATAGAAAAGGGTAGGAGGGCTACCCAGGCAGGTTGGTGGTCATGCCCAGCCACAGTACAGACTGGCACACCCCTGACCAAACCTATGATCAAGCATTTAGGGAGTAAAGACCTACTGGAGGTCAAGCCATGACCTGAACAATAATCAGAAGTACTGGCAGGTCAAGGCTGTTACTCAACATACACACAATAGGGGAACGGGGAGGGGAAATTGACAAGCTTAGGACCCCAAAGGGTCCAGTTCATAACCATGGACAATGATTTCAGGCATTGCCATGTTTTTGAATCATAACTTAAAGCATACAAAGGGGATATGAGGGTTTGGGATTCATCAAAGTATCAAATACATAATAACAACAGACAGGATGCACATGTCAATTAAATATAGAATTACAAGGGAGAGGGAAACATGTTACAGCATGCTAGAAACAAATGTTAACTATGGAAGTCATGAATAGAAGTAGGCAGGAATAAAACACATTGTTGTTAAGACCTATAAATTAACTGGGACATACCGGTAGAGAAGCAAAAAATGTAGAAGAAAGTAGAGTAAACAAATTCCACAGTAGCACAAGTAGCAGAAAGAGGGAGAGAGTATTTAAGTGAGAGTGATTTGAACTCCGATTTACTTTTTGTGTTCGTGTGTTCAAAGAAAAGGGAGGAGAGTATTTATAGCTTTGAAAACATGTAGAGAAATAAGGTAACAAGTACAAATATATCACAAATATGGCATGATCACAAATCAGAATCAAATTAGTATAAGACTCCCCTTTAATCAGGGGATTCTTATTCAAACGGATGCTAACAGGATCCAAATAAGGAAAGGAGAATCAGCCTTGTAAGCAGAATGGTTGTTGCCATAAAAGAAGCAGTAAAGTCATACAATAGGCAATTAAGTCTAAGTACAGGACTTAAAATTATTTTTGGAAAGATTCAAGGAGGCCAATCAAAGGAAAAGAATCAATTACCCCTTAACAGGCGAGTAAAATCAGAATTTCACAAAGGAAAAGTTTTGAAAATTAATCACGAGTTTGAGAATCAATCACAGAAGGAACTCAGTATATATAAATGCATGCACAAATGATAGACACGTGAAGCCAAGTTATGTCAAAATAACAGCATATAATAGTAACTAAAAGGAAGACATTCGAAGCATGATAGTCAAGTTTCAGTGTTTAACAATAGAGAAGAAGATCAGAAGCATGCAAAGAACTCAGAACCAAAAATAGTCAAGAGCATTGAAGCACACTACAATTTCAACAGGCGAGTTGCACAAACAACTTCAAAGAAATCGAATAGTCCCCAAAGAAACTAGGGTTTTTGAAAATCAATCGAGTTTAGAGGAGATAAGCAGATAAACAAATAAACAGGTTCAGAATCTCGGATAAGCCCCAAAAAATTAGGGTTTTCACTATGCTAACTCGGATATAGAAGAAGGTAATTCAAGAGACTACTAACAAACAGAAACTCAAACAAAATCCCACAATTAGGGTTTTCCACATGCTAACTCAGATAAAAAATCAGGTAAATCAAACGACCATTAACAAACAGACCAAGGAACTCAAACAAAATCCCCAAGAAAATTAGGGTTTTCAACATGCTCACTCAGATAGAAGATAACACAAAGAAAAAATACAGTAAAACATGTCGATAATCAAAGAAGAGAGATTCGAAATATCTTAACATAAAACCAGAGTTAAAAGAACAAAGAGTTTTGAAAGCAAAAACTTGGGGAAACCTCGAGAAACATGCTCAGAAAGTTTAAACACACATAGTTCTAGGGAAGATCTAAGAATAAATCGAAGGAACCTTAGAGCTAGGGTTTCATAAGAAACCCAGGTGACGAGATAGGCTTTGGAAACCATCGATCTGAGCAGAGAAGTCGAAGATCAAACTCGAATAGCCATGATTGGCCGGACGAATGTTGAAGACGACCGGAGAACAGTCATCGAACAAAGGCTTGGTCGGAACCCTTCAAGATCTAGTCATTGGACCTTTAGAAGCGAGCACGCAGAAGCCATGAGAGGCTAGTATAGGCCTTCGATGAGCCTGAGAAGCTATAGATTAGGGCTTCGATGAGAGGCGGCGACTAGGGTTTGAGGTAAGTTGAGAGGGAGTTGAGAGAGGAGAGGATTCAGAGGCGGCAGTCGAGAAAAATGAGGTAGGATTTTAGGGTCATTTGAATTAAAAAAGGAAAGGGAAAAGGGGAGCCGTTGATCTAAAGGATCAACGGCTGGGATTAAACGGGTTAAATGGGGAACGGGTTTGGGTATGATAGGAAAGGGTATGGGTCGGGTAGGCGTGTTAATTGGGATGGGTAATTGGGTTTTAAATTGGGGCTTGAATGGAGTACCAAATTGGCTATAATTGAAATGCAATTGAGGCCAAAGCATAAATAGCCAATTTTCCCCCTTTAATTTTATAAAAATAGTAATACTAATTTTAAAAACAAATTAAATATACTGGGTAAATAAGTATTATATAAATATTAATTAAAAATGATGGGACTAATTTTATAAACGTAAAAATGTCATAAATTACAAGATAGGCTATAATTGCAATTAAATGCAATTTAGCTTTAAAATACCAAACAAATTTGTAAAAAATATGTGAAAATTACTTTAATTATATTTAGGTGTAAATATGAAAATACAATGAATTATTCACCAAGATGATAATTTTGGAAATAATTATTGGATTTTGTTGTGTAAAATAGGCAATAAATTAGTTTTAGAAAATCGTCAAAAAATGTCAAAACTCTTGGATGTGCTTATATATGCACCTATATGCTATTTTAAAAATATTTAGGTATAAGAAATACTTAGGGAAAAATTAGGTATCAACACTTATGAGTTAGACAGTCCGGATGAGGTAGCTTCCCTGACTTGGACTCAATTTTCAGATATGTTCCTGAGAGAGTATGTTCCTCAGAGCCTCAGGGACGCATGATGTGCAGAGTTTGAGCATTTGTGCTAGGGTACCATGACTGTCTCGGAGTATGCTGTTTGTTACACTAGCTTGGCCAGACATGCCCCAACCTTGGTTTCTACTGTTCGTGAGAGAGTTCACCGATTTGTTGAAGGGCTTATTCCCAGCATCAGGTCTAGCATGGCTCGTGAGTTGGAGATGGATATTTATTATTAGCAGGTGGTGAGCATTCCTAGGAGGATTGAGGGTATGCATGCTAGGTAGAGAGAGGAGAGGGAGGCCAAGAGGTCTCGAGAGTTGGGGCATTATTCTGTTACCCGTACCCTAGCTACACGTCATCATAGTAGGGTTATATGAGTCGCCCCGTTCATTCAACACTTCCATCAACAGTGGTATTCCCGCTTCTCCTATGCCCCAGGAGCGTTATTATGCACCTCTAATATCTAGTGCGCCTCCTGTGTGGGGTGCTTTCAGAGGTCCGTCCAGCAGACCTGGCCCGAGCCAGTCACTGCCACCACATCCTCCCAGAGCTTGTTTTGAGTGTGGTAACACATGCCATATGGTGAGGGATTGCCCTAGACTTGGGAGAAGTGCGTCTCCACAGCGCACTCCGTAGAGTTCTCAGGCTATGATCACAACACCAGTTGCTACCCCACCTGCTCAGCCAGCTAGAGGTGGAGGTCGGGAAGGTAGAGATTGCCCTAGAGGGGGAGGCCAGGCCAGATATTATGCCGTTCCTGCCCGTACCGAGGTTGTCGCCTTTGATTCTGTCATCATAGGTATTGTATTGGTTTATCATATGGATACATCGGTTTTATTCGATCGAGGCTCCACTTATTCTTATATGTCTTCTTTATTTGCCCCGCATTTGGGTGTATTTTGGTATTCTTTGAGTTCCCATGTTTATGTTTCTACTCTTGTGGGAGATTCTCTTATTGTGGATCGCGTTTATCGGTCGTGTTTGGTTGCTCTCAGTGGTTTTGAGACCAGAGCCGATTTATTGTTGCTCAGCATGGTAGATTTAGATATTATCTTGGGCATGGTCTGATTATCACCCCATTATGTTATTCTTGATTGTCACGCCAAAACCGTGATGCTTGATCACTGCCAACTCCACACTACTACAAGTAGGAAGAGAGGGTCGCAATAGCTTTTACCCGATATGAGGGTCGAGATCGAATTCCTCAGAGAGCTAGAACTTGGAAATGGGTACCTATTTAGACTAGAATCGTGTAATTGCTCTAAATGTAACTTCCAACATTTTTGTTTTATTTTTCAATTATAAACTATGATTATCAAACTGCTAAGTGACACTAGATTATGCTACGAGATAATTTCTAAGATTGTATCTAATGGAGAGAAGAGCACTAGGGTCGTGACATCACCTAGGTGGTTAATTAACGGGTAAATGTTACTAAGATTCGATTGACATAATTGGAGCTTATGCTATAACCGTTGCACAATTTTACCCACTCTCACACCTCTCGGTAAAAGGGAGTGATTTTGCCCATTTGACTCTCTCGAGATCAAATGAGTAGGCAAATTAGATAAAGCAACTAGGGTTCAAGTAGGGTGATTACTCTCTCGAGGTTTAACCCATTAATTTGGGACTATCATTTCTCATGGGTCCATCCTAATTCCTTATTTGGTCGATTTTGGAGACTTAGACTTTGTTTTTCAAGAAGAGTCAAATCCACAAAGCACAAATCAGTGTTTGCAACCACCAATTTATAAATTAAAACATAAAATCAACCCAAATAGCAAACACCCATAGTCAATCTAACCCTAGAGGGCAACACCCATCAATTACTCACACTAGGGTTGAACCACAACCCTAGCTAATGCATTTAGCTACTCATACTTGAAGAGGAAAAATAAGAAATAGATGAAGAACAAGACATATTAACTAAATGCTAAATTAAGTTATAAGAATCTATCGTTAATTTTGAAGTTAAGATGCTAAAAATGGCTACAAATAGTGTTCTCACGAGCGCAACTCAGTTCTGGAATTAACTGATAACCTAAAAATGGTAAAATATTCTATTTATACTAAGCTGGAAAAACTGGACCAAAATACCCCTGCGGGTCAGTTCGGGCCGTGCAAAAAGGACCGTGGCCGCGCTAGGCTCTTGAACTTCAAAAATTAGCTCTCTGAAGTTGGGCTCCGGGGATCGCACAGAATGGACCGCAGCCGCGGAAGCATCTGGTGCGGTCCGCACAATCACGACCGCGGACCGCATGTCCTGGGCTTGGCATAATTTCAACTCTCTGAATCTCTTGTCCGCGTACCGCACAAAACGGTAGTGCGACCGCGGAGCTTTCACCGCGGGCCGCTAAAACTGTACCGCAACTGCGTTGCCTCAGCCTTGTTTTTGCCAACTCTCTGAATCTCTCATCCGCGGACCGCACAAAAGGGTACTGCGGCCGCGGAGCCTTCACTGTGGGCTGCACAAAACTGTATCGCGGCCGCGTTGCTTTCACCTTGTTTTGTCAACTCTCTGAATCACCTAGTGTGGCCGAAGTCAACTTTGTGCGGTCCGCACTGGGCCTGCTAGTCCTCAGATTGCCTGGTCTCTGATACTTGAGCAGGTTTCACTCATTTTGAGCCGATCTTTGATGTTTCGTCACTTTGTCGATCAAACCTGCAATCAAGCATACTTATGAGCCTTTTGGGAATATTTTGTAACAATTTATAACCAAATCGTAAGTAAGAAGGACCATAAAAGACGACAAAATCCCTAGTTATTAACTCCCCTAAACTTAAGCTTTTGCTTGTCCTCAAGCAAACAAAATAAGACCCACCCCTTAAGGGAAAATCCAAGTATTTTTAGCTATCCTAAAGTATCCTCAACAAGCATCAATTGGGGCTAACAATTGCCCTTAATACGAATGAATCATTAACAACATTTACACTTTGAAAAGCTACGGATCAAGTGTTACACAAGAACATCGAGAGTTAACTCATTACATCAAAGAACTCTCTCAATTACTTTGGTCATTGTGGAACCCAAACTCACACATCCTCAACTGTCCCTAAGCATACCTCACCTTTTAGAGTGTTGACACACAAACCGAGGTTAATGGAATTTCTCTCCTCTCTCTCAAGAAAAAGTCACAAGTCCGGCTCTAAGTACCATATGCTTGCCCCTTATATAACTATCCACTAATGTAAGCTTCATCCAACTCAAGATCATATAGGGCTTCTATGGAGTCATTGTGAAGGCTTTTAGGTAAGGGTAGGACATATTTTTGTTCAAATGGGTTCAATCATCCCTTAAGAACTTCTTTTGATTCATTTGGCACAATTCTCTTGACTCTTTGAGTCATTTCACTTCTTTTTAAGGGGTTAAAGAGACACATTGTCACTTTTTTCTTATGCACTTCAAACCGTTTCTCCTTTCAACTTTCCACACCCTTCTTTCTTTTGCTTTTCTTGAATCCCTTTTTATTCTTTTTTTTTTACATTGAGCATTCCCATTTGTCTTCTATTTTTATTTCTTTTTCATTTCTTTTCCTTTTCTTCACCTTTTGTGCCTTTTACCACTTTGTCGTCATCCTCTTCTCTCCCCCAAAACTTAGAGGGTGTTTGGATGGGCTTAAAAGCTGGTCTTAAGCACTTTTTTATTTTTTGGAGTGTTTGGCAACAAAAAAAGCTGCTTAAAAAAAGCTAAAAAGTGCTTAAAAAAAGCCAAAAGCAACAAGTTGGCTAAACCCAACTTTTTCTATTTTGGCTTAAAAGCCATTTTAGTTTGACCAATAAAATTACTCTCTTGCCCTTATAAGTTTTTATAATACCAAAATTACTCTCTTCTTTCCTCTTCATCTTCATTTTTATAATACCAAAGTTTTTATATTCTCATCTTTTTAATAAGAAAAAGTGCTTACCACCACTTGTTTGCCAAACACTTCAATAGCTTTTTTTATGTTTCAGCACTTTTATCCAAACATGTAACTGCTTATTTATAAAATAAGCTCCAACACTTAAAAGCCACTTTTTTTAAGCCAATCCAAACGGGCTCTTATACTTTTGATATGTGCTCAAGGAAAGAACGGGTGCCAAGAGAGGGTATATTTTAAAACGGGTATAGGCTTGTAACATGGTTCTTGAAGGAAGAAGGTTTAAGGCCCAAAAGGGTTCACTATGGATCATATCATTGGTAGGCTATGGAATTGTTCAAAATGTCATTTGGATCAAGGAGAGCCTATAATCACTTATTAAGTCAAATTTCACTCAAGATTTTGCCTCAACAAACATTCAGGGCATGTTCTAGACTAATGGCTCAAGACTTGGATTTGAAATCCGATTTCTCACCAAACAAGCTAGAGGATTGCTAAAGACATAGAGTCGGGGGTCCACACGACCTTAGATACGAATTGAGCACAACATGGTCCCGAAGAACCACTTGATGATTGTCGGCCAATGCAAGAGTCTCAAGGCCACAACTTTCACCATCCTAAACACAACATTTTGTCTTTGACCATGGGATCAAAGGCAAATGTTCTAGGCCAAAGTGAAGGTTTGCTTGAGGTACCCTTAACTATAAACTACCAAGAACAACAAAAAAAACAAAAACAGACTCAAATACTTAAGAAGGTTGTCATGCCATCTATCATTGGGAAGAGCCACCCGGTTCGCACAATACTCCACCTTTGGAAATAACCGTGGTATGAAGAAAACCAAAGGCTTATTGAAAGCGCCAAAGACGAAGTAAAAAGCTACGAGCCTATATAAGAAGCTAAAAATGATTCAATTTTGTGAAAACAGAAAATAGAAAGAATATGTACAATAAGGGAATGAATATGTAACGGGGGATGAATATATACAATAATGTAACTTTATATATAGACCAAATGAATTATAAAAAGTGAGATAAAAGTAACCAAATGCAAGATTATATACAGACCACATGAAAACTAAAGAAAGCATAAGCTAAATTAGTGTATATATATATATATATATATATATATATACAGTCGTCCAATGGATAAAAGTAGGGCATACCCCCTCAAATAAAAGCTGACATTGTCCCCAATACAAACTAAAGAAAAAATAAGCAACAAAAATCATAAGGAAAGGATATGGGAACTCCATAAGCCTCGCCAGTCTGCATGGGAACATAAGTGATTCCCGGGTCCTCTGTATGCGCAGGAACCTCAGACTGGTTCCCAGTCTTCGGCTGCTCAGCTACTGGGACTGGGGCCTGGACCTGGACGGGCTGAATATCAGGAGCATCATGTGGATGACTGGGCGAATAGTAAATTTTTGGGGTCTGACTGTTAAACTTTCGAAAAGGGTAAATAGTGACCCTTGGGGTCTATTTATAGAACACAATGGGACCCAACCTTACCGGCTAGTGCGGCTGCACAAAACGGACCGTGGACCGCGTTAGGTTCATGCAGAAGAAGATTGAGAAGGCAACCTCCGCGGACCGCACAAAAACGACCGTGGCCGCGGAGGTCCATCGCGGTCCGCACAAAATGCTATGTGGCCGCGGTGGCAAACTTCAGAGAGTCATCATTTCTTGCTTACATCCAGTGCGGACCGCACAGAATTGACATGCGGCCGCACTGGAAAACTTCAGAGACTTAACACTTTTGCAATTATGTCAAGCACTGCATCAACTCAATCCCTGCAACATCTCACAACCAATTAGCTCAAAAATCAATCCTAACTACCAAGAAAATCAAAGAGAACAAAAAGAAAAACACATGGGTTGCCTCCAAAGAAGCGCCTGATTTAATGTCGCGGCTCGACGCAGGTTACCATCACATTATTTGAAATGAACCACAACCACCACACGGCTATCATCAATCTTCCCTATATAATGCTTGACACGATGCCCATTCACCTTAAAGATTTCACCACTTTTGTTCTTCAAATATAGAGCACCAAATGGGGTTACACATACAACTTCAAATGGCCCACTCCACTTTGATTTCTGCTTTCCGGGAAACAACCTTAGACAAGAATTAAACAAGAGGACAAAATTGCCAACTTTGAACTCTTTTCCGCGAGCATATTTTTCATGAAGGTAATTCATCTTGTCCTTATACAAGGAAGAACTAGAGTATGCATGGAACTGGAATTCATCAAGTTCATTGAGTTGTTCAACACGAAGATTGGCCGCAACATACCACTCAAGATTAAGCTTCCTCAAGGCCCACATAGCCTTATGATCCAATTCCACCAGTAGGTGACATGCTTTCCCAAACACCAACCGGTACGGCGACATACCAATTGGGGTCTTGTAAGCGGTCTGGTAGGCCCATAGAGCATCATCTAGCTTTTTAGACCAATCGGTCCTATTGGCGTTGATAGTTTTGGACAAAATGCTCTTGATCTCCCTATTAGACACTTCAACTTGGCCACTTGCTTGATGATGATACGGTGTAAAGACTTTATGATTGACACCATACTTGGAGAGCAAGGCATCAAAAGCTCTATTGCAAAAATGCGATTCTCCATCACTAACGATTGCCCGGGGTGTACCAAACCTTGTGAAAATGCTTTTCTTTAGAAATGCCACTACACTCCTAGCTTAATTATTGGGCAAGTCCACGGCCACGGCTTCAACCCACTTAGACACATAATCAACCGTGGAAAGGATGTAGGTGTTCCCACACGACCTCACAAACGGGCCCATAAAATATATCCCCCAAACATCGAAGATATCAACCTCAAGGATTGTGTTTAGGGGCATCTTATCCTTTGTGGGAATCCCGCCCGCTCGTTGATATTGATCACATCTTTTCACTATATCACTTGCATCTTTGAACACGGTTGGCCAATAAAAACCACAAGTCAAAACTTTCTAATCCGTCCTCACCCCTCCATGATTGCCACCATAGGTTGAGGAGTGACAAGCCTCTAGGATGCTGAGTTGTTCCTCCTCAGGGACACACCTCCGGATCACTCTGTCGGTGTAAATTTTAAACAAGTATGGCTCATCCCAATAGAAGTCAAGACTATCCCGTTTGAGCTTCTTTCTTTGGTTAGAAGAAAGCTCACACAGGATTATTCTGGTCATGAGATAATTGGCAACATCGGCAAACCATGGCATAGCATTCATTGACACAGTTAGGAGTTGCTCGTCGGAAATGAGTCATTAAACTCTAGGCCATCACAAGGCCTCCCCTCTTCCTCCAAATGGGATAGGTGGTCCGCCACTTGATTTTTGCTACCTTTTCGGTCCACAATTTCTAGATCAAATTCTTGGAGAAGTAACACCCATCTCATCAACCTTGCTTTTTAGTCTTTCTTTGTCATCAAATACCTAGGGGCGGCATGATCGATGTGCACAACAACTTTAGCCCCCATAAGGTATGGTCGGAAATGTAAGGCCCCGTAAAATTTTGTGCTTAAAACCTAGTAGCTCGTAGTGCCAAGATCCGAATATGTGTTAGGAAAGCTCGCCGCTGTTCGAACCCTTTTTACTGATTTTGCACTTAAAAATCAAGAATCAAAATTTTCTAGAAAATTTCAATTATGCGGTCCAGAATGCGGTCGTAGATCAGGTATGCAGACCGCATTTCTGCCGCAGAGTTAACCAGTGAGTTAGTCGAAATTGAAGTTGAAAATGCGGTCCATTATGTGATCGCATAATCAATATGCGGACCGCATAATCGTCGCATATTTTCCTCGAGGATTTGTGAAGGTCAATTCTGCGGTGCATTATGCGATCGTAGAACAGAAATGCGGACCGCATTTCTATCGCAAACCCAGGCAGAGAAGTCAGATTTTAGGAGCACTTCTACGATCCATTATGCGGACCGCATTTCCACTCTGTGATCACAGAGTGCGACCGCAAACCCGACTCGGCTCTGGATTTTCTAATTTTTCATCCCGATCTCTTCTTCAATAAAACACCCCAACCCTTCATTATTACACATTTTTCTGGATAAAACTAGAGAGAAGGGAGAGAAGGTTCTTGAGAGAGAAAGTCTCATCTTCATCAATTTGATTTTCCAACGTCGCCCAGGCCCGGAAATTTTTGAGTATTATCTTCATCTCCATTCTTGCAGGTAAGGTCCCCAACTCTTTTTCATTGATTTTCAGATTTTAATAAAAAGGGAGATTCTTATGCATTGATTCTTGGTAATAGGGGTCGAAATACTCATGCATGTCTATTAAAACCTAAAATCTAGTAAGAGTAATTAGGTGGGAGTAAAGAATTGTGTAAAGAAGGGTTGATAACCTAAATATGTTCGGGTAGTGATTGTGAACTTTGATTCTAAGAAATATGTATTAATTTTTGCACTAGATTGACGTTGCTAGGCTTTTTTGGTGAAGTTGGAAGTAGATATTAAAAGGGAATTCGGCTCCAGGTATGTATGGCTAACTTTGATCTTTGTAAAATTGCCTTGTTTTGTGTACGAATGTTTGGTATGTGATATCTACGTGGCTTATTCATGAAAATTATTGTGATTTATATGATTGTGATTGTTGTGGAATTCGTGTGATTGGTTTGATTAAGTGTTGTGGTTAAGTCTCCTGATATAATGGTGCAAGTAACTGGCAATAAACTAAATGCGTGATCGTGAAAGTGTTATGTGGTAAGAGTCGAGAAATAAATGATGGAAGAAAATCATGAATGATGTAACTGGAATAACTATGATAACCACATCTATGGTTTATTGTGGGCAATTGTCGTTGTAATGTAAAGCACATGTGAGTTGTTGGATGTGATGGAAAATAGTATTGATGGCTATGGAAATACTTGTAAATTGTTGTTGTTAATTCTTAAGAAGTGTTGTTGTTGATTCTTGTGAATTGTTGATTGTTGTTGTGTTGTTTGTGGATTGTGACTATATGGTGGGATCGGGTTACGCGCCACAACACGAAGTTATAAGGTGTGGGTTATGGGGATAAGGGTGGCCGAGGTAATAAGGGTGGAAAAGTGATCGAAATCACTATTGAAATAAACATTTGAGCAAATTGTGAAATCATTGGTGTGGAATTGTGGAAGGTGGAAAACAGGAGAGATTGAAAACTTGTTTGGCTTGATTGTTCCTTTTCTTGTGCATTTGATTGTTGTTTCTATTACTGTTACCTACTTGTATATGGCTTGAGTTTACTTGGAGCAAGTTTGTTCGTACATACCAGTACAATTCAAGTGTACTGACGTCCCTTTTGCTGGGGGCGCTACATTCATGTTATGATTGTAGGTGGATCCATAGCAGGTACTCCAGTCCACCGACCGTAGCTCTTCATCCCTTCCCGCTAGCTGAATTTGTGAGCCCCTTTCCTTTCGGGGCCTTGCGTGGCTCATGTCGCCTTTATTCTGGAGTCTTATTTTGGTATTTGTATCACGTATAGCCGGAGCCTTGTTACCGGCAAGTACGATATCATCCCTTTTCATGTTTAGAGGCTCCGTAGACAGGAAATGTAGGTCATGAACTTATGTAATATGTATCTTGCACGTTGGGTTATGTAAAGTGTAAACAACGCTAAGAAGCATGTACCATATGTATGTTTTGTAATAAAAAGGTGTTTTGTTTGTAAATGATTATTTCTCTTGGCTAATAAGTAATGAAAAATGCGGGGTAACACGTGGGGTAAGAGAGGCACTCAGGTCCGCTTGACTGGGGCTACCCGGTCGAGCGCCGGTCATGTCCCTCGGATTTTGGGCGTGACAAACTTGGTATTAGAGCCTCAGGTTTTAAAAGAGTCCTATGATATCTCAGAGCCGTGCCTAGTAGAGGCCTTCTTATCGGTGTGTTATCGACCACATCTATAAGTAGAGTGCTACACGGGCATTTAGGAAACTATCCTCTTCTTTGTTATTCCATATCGTGCGGTGAAGTAGAAAGTGGAAGCATCTATGTCTAACTCGTGCTATGTTCCAAATTTTTCAGAAATGAGCTAGACTCGGCCTTGGGACCGACGCTACCCCAAGTGTGGCCATGAATCATGTACCTGATGTCGTAGGTGAGAGTGACTCCCCGGCCTTGAATCTTCCCAACCCATCTATTCCAGATCCAAGCATTCCTATTCCAGATACGGCAGAGGGTGCCACTATCCCTCCCGCCGATACTCCTAATCCTGATATTGTTCCAACTTCCGGTCCCGGGGTTTTTGATGGGGACCTTAGAGGAGCCATCCGTATGTTGACCCTGTTAGTGGCCGCCCAGGCCCAGAGATCTCATGATGCCCCTGTGTCCTCCAACGGACAGGGAGATTTTGCTAGCTCTAAAGTCCACCAGTTTCTGCGATTGGCCCCTCCAGAGTTCTCAGGCACAGACCCAGAGGCCAATCCGCAGGATTTCCTTGATGAGATGTACAAGACCCTCTGAGTGATGAAGGCTACAGAGACAGAGGGGGTTGAGTTGGCTTCATACAAGTTAAGGGGAGCAGCGTGTTCGTTGTTCGAGATGTGGGAGGATTCCCGTGAGGAGGGAAGACCTCTGACGAGATGGGATGAGTTTGTAGATGCCTTTATGGACCACTTCTTGCCTGCCGAGACAATGGTAGATCGTGCCACTGAGTTTGAGGTTCTCAAGCAGGGTAGCATGAGTTTTTGGGAGTACCACATAGAGTTTGTGAGGTTGTCCAAGTATGCTCCTCAGTTAGTGTCGACCATGGATGCTCGAGTGCGATGTTTCGTTCAGGGTCTTAGTCCTTTGGTGGTGAATGAGGCTGCTACAGCGGCCTTGCACTCAGATATGAATTATGGAAAGATTGTAGGATTCGCTCAGGCCACAGAGGCTAGGAAGTTGAAGATACAGGCATAAAGGGAGAGTAGTAGCAGGGCCCGGTCAATGGGTCACTTAGGGAGACCAGTTCCGGGGAGAGGGTCATCAGGGCCATCCCAGTCATATGCTCAGTCCTCAGCGAGTGCACCGCCATCTGTGCACAGTTACCAGCAGAGCAGTCACTCGAGACCAGGTTCAGACAGTAGGAGGTTTCGTCAGTCTGGTCGTCCAGGAGTGAGGTCCCAGCAGCAGGGGAGAGCTACATGCACCAAGTGTGGGAGGTTCCATACAGAGACTTTCTAATTGGATATCCCGGTATGTTATAGGTGCGGGTTGAGAGGTCACATCCAGCGGGACTGCCGTGCGCCCAGTCAGGGTATGGGTAGGGGATCTGCCCAGTCATCCGGGTCTTCAGTTGCTACATCATCCGTGCATCCTCCAGCTCCAGCAGGGCATGGTGCAGTTAGGGGTGGAGCTCGTGGTAGGGGTGGACCTAGCCGGTTTTATGCTTTGAGTGGTTGCCAGAATGCTGAGGCTTCTCCAGATGTTGTTACAGGTATCTTGTCTGTTCAGGCCATTGATTGCTATTCTCTTATTGATTCGGGGTCCTCTTTGTCTTATGTCACCCCATTCATTGCTTCAAGTTTTGGGATAGAACCCGAACAACTTCGTGAGCCGTTCTCTGTATCGACTACAGTTGGTGATTCTATTACAGCCTCACGAGTTTATAGGAATTGTGTCATCACGGTGTATGGTCACATTACCACGGCTGATCTTATTGAGCTTGGAATGGTGGATTTTGATGTGATTATGGGAATGGACTGGCTTTACTCGTGCTTTGCTAAACTTGACTGCCGAACGAGAGTCATGAAACTTGAGTTCCCCAATGAGCCGGTTATCGAGTGGAAGGGGAATAGTGTGGTGCCGAAGGGTAGGTTTATTTCCTACCTTAAAGCTTCAAAGATGATTAAAAAGGGATGTATCTATCATTTGGTCCGGGTGACGGACACCACGTCAGAAGTGTCTGCCATCGAGTCCGTGCCGGTTGTGAATGAGTTTCTTGAAGTGTTCTCAGTTGAGCTTCCAGGAATTCCACCAGATAGGGAGATTGATTTCGGGATTAATGTATTGCTAGATACCCAGCCAATATCTATTCCTCCATACAGAATGGTGCCAGCAGAGTTAAGAGAGTTAAAGGAGCAGCTGAAGGATTTATTAGAGAAGGGGTTCATACGACCGA
>MU699527.1:11900-33569 GCA_026770625.1 Nicotiana glauca | reverse complement strand
GATTTCGTGGTAGGATTACCTCGCACTCAGCGAAAGTTCGACTCAATTTGGGTGATAGTGGATCGACTCACCAAATCAGCTCACTTCTTGCCAGTCAAGTCCACCGATACCGCAGAACAGTATGCTCGGTTGTACATCAAGGAAATAGTGAGGCTTCATGGTACTCCGCTCTCTATTATTTCGGATCGAGGGTCTCGGTTCATAGCTAATTTTTGGAAGAAATTTTAGCAAGGTTTGGGTACCCAGGTGAATCTCAGCACGGCTTTCCATCCGCAGATCGATGGTCAAGCAGAGGGGACTATTCAGATGCTTGAAGATATGTTGCGGGCTTGTGTCTTAGACTTCAAAGTTAATTGGGATGATCACTTGCCCATTATATAATTTGCTTACAATAACAGCTTTTATGCTAGCATTCAGATGGCCCCATTTGAGGCATTGTATGAAAGAAAGTGTAGGTCTCTAATTGGGTGGTTTGAAGTGGGTGAAGCAGAATTGATAGGACCGGATCTCGTGCACCAGGCTATGGAGAAAGTTAAAGTCATTCAGGAAAGGATGAAAACTGCTCAGAGTTGCAAGAAATCCTATGCTGACGTTCGTCGCAGAGAGTTGGAATTCCAAGTTGATGATTGGGTATTCTTGAGGGTGTCTCCTATAAAGGGAGTCATGCGATTTGGGAAGAAAGGAAATTTGAGTCCTAGGTATGTCGGACCGTATCAGATCGCTCAACGAATAGGGAAAGTTGCTTATAAGCTGGAGTTTCCCCCTGAAATGTCCTTCGTGCACCCAGTGTTCCATGTGTCTATGTTAAGGAAAGTGGTTGGAGATCCGTCCACCATCGCTCCAGTAGAAGACATCAAGGTTACTGAAGAGTTATCATATGAAGAAATTCCGGTTGCTATTCTTGATAGACAAGTCCGTAAATTATGAACCAAGGAAATTGCTTCAGTTAAAGTGTTGTGGCGAAATCAACAAGTCGAAGAAGCCACTTGGGAAGAGGAAGATGAGATGAAAGAAAAATATCCCCATTTGTTTGAACAAGTCTAGTAGTGATCGTGAAACTCTTGTCCCTAGTGAACTGGCATAGTATCCCATTTGGTGCAAAGACACCCCATTTCTCCCCTAAATGCTTTACTATTGTAATTCTTCAAGTTGTGCCGAAATTGTATGTGTTGTGATTATTTGAGTCATATGCAAACCCTTCTTGGTAAATGAAAAGTTTTGTAAGAATTCTTGTGATAGTAATTGGGTTATGATAGTATAGGTTGGTAATGATTAATTTACATGTGTATAGTGAATCGAAGTAGTTAAACTACATGGGACTCATTGTAGTAATCAAACTATGTGCAAAAGTTCGTCAAGTGATTGAGTATGTGCAACTATTGAGGTAATGAACTGTACACCATTTGTAGGGATGATAGGAATTGTGTAATCGTGTTTGAAAATATGTTTCGGGGGCTCTCTGACAGGTAGATATGTCCATAATACAAAGGAAACTCTGGCGAAATTTTTCTAAAAATATGGGAGTAAGTGAAAATTTTAAGAGTCTGCATATCATGTCTTTCAAACCAACTGATTTTCAGAAATCCCCATTCGAGGACGAATGATTTTAAGTGGGGGAGGATGAAAGGCCCCGTAAAATTTTGTGCTCAAAACCTAGTAGCTCGTAGTGCCAAGATCCGAATATGTATTAGGAAAGCTCACTGTGGTTCGGACCCTTTTTACTGATTTTGCAAGAATCAAAATTTTCCAGAAAATTTCAATTATGCGGTCCAGAATGCGGTCGCAGATCAGGTATGCGGACCGCATTTCTGCCGCTGAGTTAACCAGTGAGTTAGTCAAAATTGAAGTTGAAAATGCGGTCTATTATGCGATCGCATAATCAATATCCGGACCGCATAATCGTCGCATAAATTCCTCGAGGATTTGTGAAGGTCAATTCTACGGTGCATTATGCGACCGCAGAACAGAAATGCGGACCGCATTTCTGTTGCAAACCCAGGCAGAGAAGTCAGATTTTAGGAGCACTTCTGCGGTCCATTATGCGGACCCATAGAGTGCGACCGCAGACCCGACTCGGCTCCAGATTTTCTAATTTTTCAACCCGATCTCTTCTTCAATAAAACACCCCAATCCTTCATTTTTACACATTTTTCTGGATAAAACTAGGGAGAAGGGAGAGAGGGTTCTTGAGAGAGAAAGTCTCATCTTCATCAATTTGATTTTCCAACGTCGCCCAGGCCTGAAAATTTTTGAGTATTATCTTCATCTCCATTCTTGCAGGTAAGGTCCCCAACTTTATTTTATTGATTTTCAAATTTTAATAAAAAGGGAAATTCTTATGCATTGACTCTTGGTAATAGGGGTCGAAACACTCATACATGTCTATTAAAACCTAAAATCTAGTAAGAGTAATTAGGTGGGAGTAAAGAATTGTGTAAAGAAGGCTTGACAACCTAAATATGTTCGGGTAGTGATTGTGAACTTTGATTCTAAGAAATATGTATTAATTTTTGTACTAGATTGACGTTGCCAGGCTTTTTGGTAAAGTTGGAAGTAGATATTAAAAGGGAATTCGGCTCCAGGTATGTATGGCTAACTTTGATCTTTGTAAAATCGCCTTGTTTGGTGTACGAATGTTTGGTATGTGATATCTACGTGGCTTATTCATGAAAATTATTGTGATTTGTATGATTGTGATTGTTGTGGAATTCTTGTGATTGGTTTGATTGAGTGTTGTGGTTAAGTCTCCCGATATAATGGTGCAAGTAACTAGCAATAAACCAAATGCGTGATCGTGAAAGTGTTATATGGTAAGAGTCGAGAAACAAATGATGGAAGAAAATCGTAAATGATGCAACTGGAATAACTATGATAACCACATCTACGGTTTATTGTGGGCAATTATCGTTGTAATGTAAAGCACATGCGATTTGTTGGATGTGAAGGAAAATAGTATTGATGGTTATGGAAATACTTATAAATTGTTGTTATTATTTCTTAAAAAGTGTTGTTGTTGATCCTTGTGAATTATTGATTGTTGTTGTGTTGTTTGTGGATTGTGACTATACGGTGGGATCGGGTTGCGCGCCGCAACACGAAGTTATAAGGTGTGGGTTGTGGCGATAAGGGTGGCCGAGGTAATAAGGGTAGACGAGGTAATAAGGGTGGAAAAGTGATCGAAATCACTATTGAAATAAACATTTGAGTAAATTGTGAAATCATCGGTGTGGAATTGTGGAAGGTGGAAAACAGGAGAGATTGAAAACTTGTTTGGCTTGATTGTTCCTTTTCTTGTGCATTTGATTGTTGTTTCTATTATTGTTACCTACTTTTATATGGCTTGAGTTTACTTGGAGCAAGTTTGTTCATACATACCAGTACAATTCAAGTGTACTGACGTCCCTTTTGCCGGGGGCGCTACATTCGTATTATGATTATAGGTGGATCCATAGCAGGTACTCCAGTCCACCGACCGTAGCTCTTCATCCCTTCCCACCAGCTGAATTGGTGAGCCCCTTTCCTTTCGGGGCCCTGCGTGGCTCATGCTGCCTTTATTGTGGAGTCTTATTTTGGTATTTGTATAAGGTATAGCCGGAGCCTTGTTACTAGCAAGTACGATATCATCCCTTTTCATCTTTAGAGGCTCCATAGACAGGAAATGTGGGTCATGAACTTATGTAATATGTATCTTGCACGTTGGGTTATGTAAAGTGTAAACCACGCTAAGAATCATGTACCATATGTATGTTTTGTAATAAAAAGGTGTTTTGTTTGTAAATGGTTATTTCTCTTGGCTAATAAGTAATGAAAAATGCGGGGTAACACGTGGGGTTGGAGGGGCACTCAGGTCCGCTTGACTGGGGCTACCCGGTCAAGCGCCGATCATGTCCTTCGGATTCGGGGCGTGACATGAACTTTTCCATTGCAAAAACTGTGGCCAACAATTCCTTCTCGGTGACAGTGTATTTCTTTTGAGCCTCGTTCATAGTCTTGCTTGCGTAATACATCGGGTGGAACATTTTATTAACCTTTTGACCCAAAACAGCCCCAACGGTCACTTCACTTGCACCGCACATAAGCTCGAAGTGTAAGCTCCAACATGGTACGGTAATGATTGGGGTAGTGGTCAACTTAAGCTTTAAAAGTTCAAAGGCCTCCATGCACGACTCATCAAACACAAACTTGGCATCTTTCTCTAGCAACTTGCACAAGGGGTTTACCACTTTGGAGAAATCCTTTATAAACCGCCGGTAAAACCCCGCGTGCCCAAGAAAGCTCCTCACCCCTTTTACGGAAGTTGGGGGAGGGAGCCTTGAAATAAACTCAATTTTTGCTTTATCAACTTCAATCCCATGCTTCGAAATCTTGTGGCCCAACACAATATCCTCTTTAACCATGAAATGGCATTTTTCCTAATTGAGTACTAGGTCGGTTGGTGTCTTCACACTGGGCCAAAACCTTATCCAAATTTTCCAAGCACCCTTCAAAGGAGTCACCAACCACGCTAAAATCATCCATAAAGACCTCCAATATGCCTTCTACCATGTCGGTCAAAATAACCATCATGCATCATTGGGAGGTCGGCTGAGCATTGCACAACCCGAACGACATCCAGGAGAAAGAAAATGTACCATATGGGCATGTGAATGTGGTATTCTCTTGGTCCTCCGGGGTGATTAAAATTTTATTGTACCCCGAGTAACCATCCAAAAAGTAGTAGAAAGCTCGTCCCGCAAGGCAATCAAGCATTTGGCCGAGGAACGACAACGGGAAATGATCCTTCTGGGCCACCTTGTTGAGCTTCCGGTAGTCCATACAAACTCTCCGCCCGGTAATGGTCCCAGTGGGAATAAGTTCATTGTTTTCATTTGTCACTGCCGACATCCCACCTTTCTTTGGCACGCATTGGATCGGAAAAGTCCATGAACTTTAGGAAATTGGATAAACCACACTCGCATTTAGCCATTTGATCACTTCTTTGTTCACTACCTCTTGCATTGCCTCATTGAGCCTCCTTTGGTATTCTAAGGAAGGCCTTGCATCATCCTCCGATATGCTTTTGTGCATGCAGAATGCGGGGCTTATTCCCTTAATGTCGGCCAATGTCCACCCAATTGCTTTCTACTTCCTTTTGAGAACCGCTAGGGTGGCGTCTACCTGCAGGTTAGTGAGGCAAGAAGAAATAATATCTGGTAATGTAGAATCTGAGACCAAGAACTCATACCTGAGGTGTGGAGGAAGTGGTTTCAATTCCAACACCGGTGTTTCCTCAATGGATGGCTTAGTTGGTGGAGTTTTCCGATTTTCAAGATCCAAGGACAATTTCCTAGGCTCATAAGAATACGCGTCCAATATGACAAAGTCAGCCGGCAATATGAATTTGTCCACCCGGACAAGTATGTCATCAATTATACCCAAAGGCCATTTCATCGACCGATCAGCCATTTGAAGTCTCATTGAGGTTGGCCTAGGTTGCCCAATTCCCAAAGTATTGAAGACCGAATAAGGCATCAAATTTAAGCTAGCTCCCAAGTCACAAAGGGCTTTGGCAAAATCCGCACTACCGATAGTGCAAGGGATAGTAAAAGCTCCGGGGTATTCAAGTTTTGGGGCTATATAATGAACGACGGCACTAACTTGGTGAGTCATCTTTATTGTTTCACAATCCATTGACCTCTTCTTCGTCACCAAATCTTTCATGAACTTTGCATAGCCCGGCATTTATTCGAGTGCCTCTAACAAAGGCATATTGATTGTAAGACTTCATCATTTCAATGAACTTTTTGAATTGGTTGTCACCCTTTTGTTTTGATAACCGTTTAGGATAAAGAAGAGGTGGCCTAGGCAAAGGTTCCTTGGCTTTAGGCACCACCGGCTCGGGTATGTCAATCCCGTGTTCCCTAGACGGGTTCACAACATCTTGCATTTCCACCTCAGCCTCATCAATTTCTATCCTCACTTCATTGTTCACATTGTTCTCGACCACGTCTTCAACAATCAAAGGACTCACATTTTCTTGGAACCCAACATCATCATCCACAACTTGATTTTCTTTTGAGGCATTCACATCATCGTCTCTCCTACTTCTTGTTGTAATCGCCATCACATGATTGTTATTTCCCTTTGGGTTCGCTACCATATCACTTGGTAGATCACCTTTAGGGAGAGTATTCAACGCTTGAGAGATTTGGCCGATTTGCACTTCTAAGTTTCGGATAGAGGTATTGTGGGAAGCCAATTGAGCATCGGAATCTTGGTTCCTCTTTATCATCTGCTCGAACATGATTTCTATTATTCCCATATCATTACCCGAAGAACTAGATCCTTGAGATTGAAACAGAGGCAGATTGTTCGGTTGTTGGTACATTGGGGGCCTTTGAAAGCCATGCCCCCGGTTGCCTTGGTTTCCATTGTTGTTCCACCCGCCTTGAACATTGTTGTTCCAATTGTTGTTGTTGTTCCCATTCCAATTCCCTTGGTTGCCCGAATTGTAGTTCCCCCAATTACCGCCTTGATTGTTGTTGTTCCAATTACCATCACCTTGTTGATTGCCCTAATTTCCTTAGGGTCGCCATTGTTGGTTTGAAGAGTTTCCACGATTGCCTTGATAGTTATTAACATATTGAACCTCTTCACTTTGGTCTTCTTAACCCTCATTTGAAAAACCACCACCATCATATTGATCACAATTCACTTGAGATTGTTGCCCTCTTTGCCTTCTCTTTAGCATATCTACCCCTTCCATGACATTGACTTGGCGAGGATTTTGGGCTTGTTGCAATTGAGCCTTCGCCAGTTGATTCATAGTAGTAGTAAGCTCGGTAATAGCTTGACCGTGATCATGCAATTTCTTGTGCTAATGGATGACTGTGGGGCCACCTTGAGGCACATTCTCTCTACTTTTCCATGCCGAAGAAGTGTCGGTCATTTCATCCAAAATATAGCAAGTTTCATTGTAGGGAAGATTCATAAAGTTGCCTCCGGCCAATTGGTTCACAATGCATTGATTAGTGGTGTTGATGCCCCGATAAAAGGTTTGTTGAATCATCACTTCATTCATATCGTTATTAGGGCATTCTTTCACCATAGTTCTAAATCGCTCCCATATCTCATCAAAGGTTCTATTGGCTCTTGCTTGAAATCTAATATTTCATCTCGAAGTGCCGCCATGTGTCCGGGTGAAAAGAACCTGGAAATAAACTTGTCTGCCAATTCATCCCACGTTGTGATAGAATGATTGGGAAGCCTTTCTAACCAATCCAATGCTTTACCCTAAAGAGAGAATGGGAAAATCCTCAATCTAAGTGCATCCTCGGACACATTAGTCTGTTTACTCCCCCCGCATGTATCTACGAACCCCTTCAAGTTCTTGTAGGCATTTTGATCGGAGGCGCCCGTAAAATACCCTCTTTGCTCGAGCAAGGTTAACATGACATTTGTGATTTGAAAGTTCCCCGCTCGGATTCAGGGAGGAACGATGGCACTCATATACCCTTGATTTGGGAGGATTCTTGGATCCACTCTTGGCGGTGGAGGAGGAGGGTCTGGAGCATTGTTGTAGTCATTTGCATTGACCTGACGGCCTCTACGTGGAGCTTAAGGTAGTATAGGAACCTCATCTTGATCAAGATTATCCACCTCCTTCCCCACAAGCATGTTTCCAAGAGGGTCATTAGCATTGAGAGCCATTGGTACCTGAGTAATCAACACAAACAAAATCAGAAACCAAGAAGGAAAGAAGAACAAAACACAAAACTAACTAAATAGATAGCCAAAGCCGTTAGCTCCCCGGCAACGGTGCCAAAAAGTGATCGCTGCCAACTCCACACTACTACAGAGTAGGAAGAGAGGGTCGCAATAGCTTTTACCCGATATGAGGGTGGGGTTCGAATTCCTCAGAGAGCTAGAACTTGGAGATGGGTATCTATCTAGACTAGAATCGTGTAATTGCTCTAAATGTCACTTCCAACATTTTTGGGTTTTTTTTTTCAATTATAAACTACGATTATCAAACTACTAAGTGACACTAGATTATGCTACGAGATAATTGCTAAGATTGTATCTAATGGAGAGAAGGGCACGAGGGTCGTGACATCACCTAGGTGGTTAATTTACGGGTAAATGTTATTAAGATTCGATTGACATAATTGAGGCTTATGCTATAACCGTTGCACAATTTTACCCACTCTCATACCTCTAGGTAAAGAGAGTAATTTTTCCCATTTGACTCTCTCGAGATCAAATGGGTAGGAAAATTAGATCAAGCAACTAGGGTTCAAGTAGGGTGATTACTCTCTCGAGGTTTAACCCGTTAATTTGGGACTATCATTTCTCATGGGTCCACCCCAATTCCTTGTTGGGTCAATTTTGGAGACTTAGACTTTGTTTTTCAAGAAGAGTCAAATCCACAAAGCACAAATCAGTGTTTGCAACCACCAATTTATAAATTAAAACATAAAATCAACCCAAATAGCAAATACCCATAGTCAATCTAACCCTAGAGGGCAACACCCATCAATTAACCACACTAGGGTTGAGCCACAACCCTAGCCAATGGGTTTACCTACTCATAATTGAAGAGGAAAACAAAGAAATAGATGAAGAACAAGACATATTAACTAAATAATAAATTAAATTACAAGAATTTATCGTTAATTTTGAAGCTAAGATGCCATAAATGGCTACAAATAGTGTTCTCACGAGTGCAGCTCAGTTATGGAATTAATTGATGATCTAAAAATGGTAAAATGTTCTATTTATACTAAGCTAGAAAAACTGGACAAAAATACCCCTATAGGTCAGTGCGGGCTGCGCAAAATGGACCGCGGTCGCGCTAGGCTCTTGAACTTCAAAAATTAGCTCTCTGAAGTTGGGCTTCGCGGACCGCACAGAATGGACCACGACCACCGAAGCATCTGGTGCGGTCTGCACAATCACGATCACGGACTACATGGCCTGGGCTTGGCATAATTTCAACTCTCTGAATCTCTTGTCCATGGACAGCACAAAAGGGTAGTCCGACCGCAGAGCTTTCACCGCGGGCCGCTAAAACTGTACCGCGGCCGCATTGCCTCAGCCTTGTTTTTTCCAACTCTCTGAATCTCTCGTCCGCGGACCACACAAAAGGGTAGTTTGGCCGCGGAGCCTTCACCACGGGCCGCACAAAACTGTATCGCGGCCGCGTTGCTTTCACCTTGTTTTGTCAACTCTCTGAATCACCTAGTGCGGCCACATTCGACTTTGTGCGGTCCGCACTAGGCCTGCTAGTCCTCAGATTGCCTGGTCTCTGATACTTGAGCAGGTTTCACTCCTTTTGAGCCGATCTTTGACGTTTTTTCACTTTGTCGATCAAACCTGAAATCAAGCACACTTATGAGCCTTTTGGGAATATTTTGTAACAATTTATAACCAAAGCGTAAGTAAGAAGGAGCATAAAGCATGACAAAATCCCTAGTTATCAACCATGGCTATGCCAGGTGTACCGCGTGTTGAGTGGAGGAGTGCTTTAGATCACACTCCCAGTAGAGTTATTTCTTTTCTTATGGCTCAACGTATGGTTGAGAAGGGATCTTGATATTGCATTTCGTTCCGCTGTCGATATTACAGAATACATAAACATGTCATATTGTGATCTGTCTTGTTCCAGCACATTCGATCATATTATTTTAACAAAATTCTTACTCTCAATTTATTTTTATTTTGAATTCAAATATGTCTTATTCATCACATCATTTTTACGTAAATTCTTTTTTTGTTCTTTTCTTATAGTTATTGTATTATTTAATATTTATGTAACGACCCAATCAGTCGTTTTAAGCTTTTGCACGTTGCTCGCAGTTCTAGGGCATGACTTGCCCCGTGTGATGTATTATGTCTCATGTAAATCGTTAGTTTGATTTTCAGGGTAATCGGAATGAATTTGGAAGAATATTCCTCAGTTTTTTTTAACTGTGGTTTTCGGGCATCACTTTGCGAACCTGACTAGTTGTACCCACCAGGTCGCGCTATTTTAATGCAGGTGCACGATTAGTTCCACGGGGCCCTAGAGATGCGGTCAGTTTGTAAGGCCTCCAGTGGCCCTGTAGGGGCTCGAACTGGCGACCTGAAGGACTCTGTCCTCAGGCCTTTACCAGATGAGCTACCCCTCAGGGTTAACAGTCCTCAGTTTGAAACCTGCAATTTGACTTGTTAGTATATGATCTCGGATTTGAATTTTTATGTAATGGTTAGCTCCACTAGGTGATTTGGGACTTAGGAGAGTAATTAGTATGTATTTTAGAACTCCGTGGAAGGTTTAGGCTTGAATTGGCGAAAATGAGACTTTGGCGTTTTCTGGTTGATAGGTGAGATTTTGATTTGGAGGTCAGAATGGAATTCCATAAGTTTCCATAGTTCCATTTTGTCATTTGGGATGTGTGTGCAAAATTTTAGGTCCTTCGAACGTGGTTTGGTTGGGTTTTTGATCAAAAGCGGAATTCAGAAGATTTTGGAATCTTAGGATGGAATTAGATGTGATTTTGGTGGTTTAATGTTGTTTTGAGCGTTCTGAAGATTGGGATGAGTTTGAATAAGGTTATGTGACTTGCTTGTATTTTCGATTGAGGTCCCGGAGGCCTTGGAATGATTTCGGATAGTTTTCGGGAAGGTTGAATTTGAGAAAATGCAGCTGATGTTGCTGCTTCTGTCATATCAGCACCTGCGGATTGGGGATCGCAGGTGCGAGCTCCGCAGTAGCAGAAGAAAGGTGCATGTGCGAGGAGGACCGCATGTGCGGCTTGGTAACCGCATCTGCGATACCGCAGGAGCGGAATCGCAAATGTGGGGCCTGGTGTCATAAGTGAAATCCACAGAAGCAGATGTTTTTCCGCAGAAGTGGAAGCACAGAGGCGCTTATGGGATCGCAGGTGCGAAAGTGCTGGGCAGAATGTATAAAAATGCACCTTCGCGATTTTCAGTCATTTATTCATCATTTTTATGCGATTTTGGAACTCCAAGCTGTGATTTCAAGGGGGGATCAAGTGCTGATAGAGAGGTAAGCTACTTGGGCTTCGTATCTTGTGTTTATGGTGATTATTTCATTGTTTAATCATAAAATTTGTGGGGAAAATTAGAGAAAGAGTCGGGGAAATTAGGGCTTGAAATTGGAGAGTTAAAGTGGGGATTTGAGGGGCCATTTAAGGTTCGATTTTGATGATCTTGATATGTATGGACTCGTGGGAGGATGATGATTCTATTGATGTTAATTTTACCAGATTCTGAGACGTGGTCCTGAGGGCCGGGTTTGAGGAATTTCGGGATTTTAATGGAAATTGGATATTTTTTCGAGTGGGCTTCCGGATGTTGATTCGTGCGGGCAAAGGCATCGTGGGCTAGAGTTTGGACCGGATCCAGGTGAGTAATGATTGTAAATATTTTTGTGAGGGTATGAAACCCCGAATTGCACATCGTTGTATTATATTGAGGTGGTGCACATGCTAGATGACAAGCGTGGGGTCGTGAACTGTTTGGGATTGTGACTTAGTCCATCCCGAATGACTATTTTACTGTGTATTTGATTGAAAACTATTTGCTATCATCATGTTTTGGGCAGAATGCCATATTTGGGCCTCGTGCCAACTATTTGAGCCCTTCGGGGATTTTTATTTACCTTTCCTCACCGTATTGACTTTAAACTTGTACTTAGTCATGCTATATTCTACTATTTTCAAAACTCGGTCATATTTACTCTGCTTTAACACTTGAAATGATATTCTAAATAATATTTTGGGATGAGCATCATATTTTACTGTTGCCCGAATGGCTTATGTGATTTTTAACTAAGTAAGGTCGAGGGCCTGTGTTGTGAGGATACTTTTGGGATGGGCTGCACGCTACAATGGTGATACACTAATTTTGATTATAAAGCCGAGGACCTGAGATATTTACGCCACGAGGTGGCTTGTTGATATGAGGCCGAGAGCCTAGAGATGATGCCACGATATGGCTTGATATTGCGCTTGGGCCGTAAGGGGCCCCTCCAAGAGTCTGCACACCTCCAGTGAGTGCGGGTACCCATTATGATATGAGATATAGCCCAAGGGGGTGGTATTGTTCTAAGATATTGCCCAAGGGGCGGATTCGTTGACATGTGCCCGAGGGACAAACCTTTATGCGTTTATCTTTCTTATTTGCCTGTCATTTACCTGTTTAATTGTGTATTTGTACCCGAAGTGCGGATTTTCTGTGCTTATATGTTCTAATTGCTTTGCATTCAATGGCTTTTGTTAAAAAGTCATTTTTTAAAGAAGTTTAAACTGAGCTAAGGTTCTTTAAGAGATTTCACAGCTTTATTGCTTTCTTACTGGTTTTGTACTACTCTATACAACATGTTGATGTACTTTTCATGATTTCCTATCACTCAGTCTTTATTTATGGTTATTACTCACTGAGTTGGAGTACTCACTTTACTCCCTGCACTTTGTGTGCAGATTCAGGTATTTCTGCACCTGGTAGCAGGTATTGGTTGAGTAGAGGCAGAGTCATTGGAGTTTAGCGAGGTAGCTGCCCGACGTCCGCAGCACCGCTTTACTCCCTCTTGATTTCATTAGACTATATTTAGAATATTTCTAGAATTTCATTGTATTTTAGACCTTATTAGATGCTTGTGACTTGTGACTCCCCGATGTTGGACTGTATCTATTTCCCCACTGTTCATTTAAATTTACATTATGCAATTTCTGATTAATGAAAAAAGGCTTAAATTGATCTCTTAAAATTATTGAAATGGATTTGGGAATTGTGTCGGCTAGCCTTGTCTTCACGAGAGGCGCCATCACGATTGGGCCTGGTTTTGGATCGTACCAAGTTGGTATCAGAGCCTAGGTTACATAGGTCTCACGAGTCATGGGCAGGTTTAATAGAGTCTCGCAGATTGGTACGGAGATGTGTGTATTTATCCTTGAGAGGCTGTAGAACCTACAGGAAAACTTCACATTCTTGAATTCGTATCATACGTCCTTGATTCAGCTTGAAATGTAACTCTTTAAATTCCTTCCACGCGTTCGTATACACGCATGAGCGCTCGGTATCAGATGTGCATCGATGGCTTGTGGTTCCCTGATCGAGGGGCGAGATATGATCTATATGTGTGTTGATGTTGGGCCAGTCTAGAGGACTCGAGGCTGGATTGCTGCCTATAGCTTGAGCACCAAGGTGTTGATTATGTGAGCACGTGTTTTGAACTCGTATGTTCCGTAGTGTCCCTATTAGTAGAAGTGATGGCTGGGTAGCTACGCGATCAGTATGTTATGTCTACGAGGTGTATTCATATGATTTGGAAACGGCGAGAAGGGTCTGCAGATAGAAGACTATTAGGTATTTGATTTTCATCTTGATTTGAGGTATAGTCCCAAGTTATGGATGTGCGAAGAATCTTTTCATGTGTCCTAGTTAGGAGTGAAGTAAATTTCATATTGCGGTATGAGTTCAGACTCAGGAAGATTAAGTGACTGTGTAATGTCTATGACGGTGGAAGGTATACAAAAAGGCTAGTTTGTGGCAAAGCAGGTGGGTTATCTTCTGCGGAGTGTTCTGAAGTTGTGTGATCCTTATATTGTCTGTTAGAATATCTCATTTACAAGTGAAATGTATGTGTTGAAATTTAAATTTTGGGTCGCTTAAGAGAGTGGGTTTAACTGTTATGAGAGTGAATGCGAGATTTGCAGAAGATTTAAAGTACCACATGGTCTGTGTTTCACAAGTTATGAAGGATTGAGTTTAATCTCACTATGTTAGTATGGCAGTAATAGCGTATACACATTATGAGCTATTGTGTGTTTTTTGATCTATGGCTTCGAGCCAAGTGGAGTACTCTCCTATGGATTAGTTGATTGCATGATTATGTGCTATGTGGGTTCTAGTTTGAGGCGCGCTGATGAATCAGTTATAGTTTGCAGAGATTGAGACCGAGGATGGCTTGAGTAAAGGAAACAATTTCGACTAAGGTAAGGTTATATCATGCTTCATAGGTGTGTGAGAATCACAGAATGTCTGGAGTTGTTGTTGATAAAGAATGCTCGGTGCATAGAAAAGGAAGTGGCTTGGTTGCATCAAGGTAAGGTTATACGCTGCAGTGTCAGAAGTGCTAATGAGGCACAGGTTGTTCGGTTCTTTTGATCAGGCTAATTACGGTTCCAGTAGACTGGATGAATCTCAAAATGGTTCTAATGTACTCAAGATTTTGCATGTAATAATTGGGGATTTTCAGGTTGTATTTTTGGCTAGAAACTGAGGTTTGCATTTGGAGGGTGTCAAGATTTGTGGTATTTATATATCAATTATGGGCTTCTATATATATCAGTATTAGGAAGGTGAAGGTAATGGTTCGGAATTCGTAGGAGGTCTCTTCAGGGTAAGTATTTTTAATGTGGTGCTTGTGGGAATATCTAAGGAAGTATTCAGCTGCTTATGAGCCTTAGACGGTGTGGTTTTATGCTTGGGTCTCGTGTGGTGGGTCGGGGTTTAGGAATTGTAGTGTTATAGAAAGAATGAGTATCAATTGGAAGGTAAATCAGAAGGAACCTGGGTGGATGGTATAGCTTGGTAGTAGATCAGACTGGTAGGGTGAGAATATGATTAGTTCCTTGGGTGTGTTCGGGGTAATGAGTTTCTACAGATGTTTCGTGGTGATGCCCTTGGGTTCTAGTGGCCTGCGTAGCTCAGTTGAGTTAGAAGGATTCAGTACTGATGGTTCAGTCTTGTGCGAGTGAAATTCGGAGAGTCCTTGATGATCACTACTGCGGTTAGAGATGCGTATTCTCTGCGAGTGTGAGAAGAATGGGATGTGTAGTGATTTTCTCCTAAATGGGATCAATGGAAAGTTCTTAGTTGGTTGAGTACATAGTTGCTTGTAGCTCGGAATGGATATGAAGCTCTCATGTTATCCTAAGATGGTATGGTATATGCGGTATGTTGTAGAAGATTGAGATTGCGTGGGTAAGGTTACGGTTCAGTTCTGAAAGGAAGGTCATAAAACTCTTAGGCAACGAGTAGCTTCAGATAATTAGAGAAATGAGCTTCAGATGATTAGAGAAATGAGCTTCAGATTATTAGGGAAATGATCTTCAGATGATTAAGGAAATGGTATTGCTAATTGGAGTGATTTGGGGAGGCTATATGTTTCAAAAAAGGCAATGTGATTAAGTTGATAGTACTTCGGTAGTATTATGGCACTTTCTTGTTAGATCGATTGCTGATAATCGAGTTTACTTATTGGCACAGAAAATTTTTAGAGCATCTCTCGTGGAATGATTCGGTATTAGAGGTGTGGCATGTATTCGGATAGCGGAATTGGGATCAGGTATGGTGATTCGTGTGTTATACAAAGTTAAAGATTGGGAGTTCTCATATTCAGGCTATGTTGTAGTTATGGGTCGTGTGTATCAACACTGTTTAGTGACTATCTGGATTTAGAGACCTGAGGGGATGTTTTGTTGCTCAGTATGTTAGATTTTGGATGTGATATTGGGTATAGACTGGTTGTCTCAGTGTTGTGTCATTCTGGACTATTATGCTAAGGCAACAATGTGGGCTATGCTAGTAATACCATATATTGAGTGGCGAGGTTCGACGGATTTTATTTCCTAGTAGGGCGGTTTTATATTTCAAGACCCAACAGATGGCTAGGAAGGATTGTCTTTCTTATTTGGGCTTTCTGATGGATGTCAGTGCAGAGACTCCTACCAGTAATTCAGGTCCAGTGGTGAGGGATTTTTTGGATGTGTTTCTTGTGGCTGGGCATGTCGCCGGGCAAGGTTGTTGATTTCGGCATTAATTTGATGTCGGGCACCGTATTGTATTGGCACCGACAGAGTTAAAAGAGTTGAAGGAGCAGCTACAGGGTTTCCTTGATAAGGGGTTCGTTGGCAGGCCAATGTGGATGTGTGGTCAAACTTGAGTTGGCTTGGTTGGCTCCGAGTTGTATTGTTGAGGGATGTGTTGAATCGATTGTTATTGAGCTTGCTAGTAATCTGGGTAGATCTATGAGTTACCTTCCCGTGTTGCAAGGCATTGGGATTTGCTGGTTATAGGCACATATGGTGCGGTGTCATTGGGGTCTCTCAGTGGAATTCGAACGGGATGAGTATTGGGTATTTCTTGGCGGATGGAGCATCAGTTGTGTCCTTTTGGGTTGTGTAGTGTTATGCAATTTGTTCCGCCGTCTATGATGAGTTGCTTTGATTCTAGATATCAAATCGCGTGTGGTTGTCGATTTTGAGCATAGTGACTTGAGGGGTTTTATGTGGACCAGTGTTTGAATGGGGTTGCGCATTACAACAAAGTTATGTGGAGGTATGACCCTTCGGGTTGGATTCGTGCGTTTAGTTTCTATGATGTGTGACGGGTTCTCAGCATTGTGTGTGGCAGTTCTGGTGAGCTTGTGGTACAGCTCTTTCATTTGAGTCATTTTTATGATTTGGGTAGGTTCGGATTGTTGCTTATTGGTGCGCAGATTGCACAAATTGCGGTTTTGCCTATATTGATATGTCATGTCACCTAAGTAGTTGTGTTAGATTATATGTGATCGTTGGGATCTAGGATAAATCCAAACAGATTCGGTTTCAGCGTGTTGGAAGGATAAAATCGAGGTTCAGCTAAGAAATTTTCTATGGTCTTTGCCAAAGGAGAAGTGGCTTCATGAATGGTTGATCTGAGAAATGGTTATGGTTTATTACGTGTTTCACTTATCATTGGCAGTATATGAAAGTGTTGGAATGAGACTTTAGTTGATAAGAGGTTTCTATCGGTATCCGGTTGCTGTGTGCAACTGCTGTAATTAGAAGTTATTACTACAAGCATTTGAGTTATGGGGTATATCATGTAATTGCACCTGAAGTTGCAGGTGTCGGTTATTACATCTTATTCGGTCTTATTCAGAGTGTAGATGTGAGATTCTGATCTTATGGATGATTTCAGGAGTGGAAATGTGGTTCTAAGGTTTGTGGGCTAGGTTGGATTGTGAAAAATTTCAGTTACATTGTGTTATCGAATCTATATGAGATAGGGTAACGTGGGATCACCCTCGGGTATGTGCATGGTAAGGTTACACAGCGGTTTGATGGTTTTTGGACAACTCTAGACACGTTCGTGGATGAATGTATGTTTAAGTGAGGGAGGATGTAACGATCCGAACGGTCATTTTGAGATTTTGCACTTTGCTCATCAATTCTCGGGCATGACTTGCCCCGTGTGATGTATTATGACTCGTGTAAATCGTTGGTTTGGTTTTCAGGGTAATCAGAATGAATTTGGAAGAACAGTCCTCAGTTTGAAACCTGTAATTTGAAAGGTTTGACTTTTTAGTATATGATCTCGGATTTGAATTTTTATGTTTTGGTTAGCTCCTTTAGGTGATTTGGGACTTAGGAGCATGATCGGTATGCATTTTGGAAGTCCGTGGAAGGTTTAGGCTTGAATTGGCGAAAATGAGATTTCGGCGTTTTTCGGTTGATAGGTGAGATTTTTATATGGAGGTCGGAATGGAATTATATAAGTTGAAGTAGTTCCGTTGTGTCATTTTAGATGTGTGTGCAAAATTTTAGGTCATTCGAACGTGGTTTGGTTGGGTTTTTGGTCAAAAGCGAAATTCGGAAGATTTTGGAATCCTACGCTTGAATTTGATGTGATTTTGGTGTTTTAATGTTGTTTTGAGTGTTCCGAAGGTTGGGACGAGTTTGAATAAGGTTATGTGACTTGCTTGTATTTTTGGTTGAGGTCCCGGAGGCCTCGTAATGATTTCGGATAGTTTTCAGGAAGGTTGAACTTGAGAAAATGCAGTTGATTTGCTGTTTTTGTCATATCTGCACCGACGGATTTGGGACCGTAGGTGCGAGCTCCGCAGGAGAGAAAGAAAGGCGCAGGTGTGACGAGGACCGCAGGTGCGGCTTGGTAACTGCATCTGCGATACCACAGGAGCGGAACCGCAGATGCGGGGCCTGGTGTCATAAGTGTAATCCGCAGAAGCGGATGTTTTTCCACAAAAGCGGAAGCACATATGCGCTTATGGGATCGCAGGTGCAAAAGTGCTGGGCAGAATGTATAAAAAGGCCCATTCGCAATTTTCAGTCATTTGTTCATCATTTTTGTGCGATTTTGGAACTCCAAATAGTGATTTCAAGGGGGAATCAATTTTTAATAGAGTGGTAAGCTACTTGGGCTTCGTATCTTGTGTTTATGGTGATTATTTCATTGTTTAATCATGAAATTTGTGAGAGAAAAATTAGAGAAAGAGTCGGAGAAATTAGGGCTTGAAATTGGAGAGTTATATTGGGGATTTGAGGTCCGATTTTGATGATCTTATATGTATGGACTCGTGTGAGGATGAGGATTCTATTGATGTTAATTTTATCGGATTCCAAGACGTGGGCTTGGGGGCCGGGTTTGAGCAATTTCAGGATTTTAATGTAAATTGGATATTTTTCGAGTGGGCTTCGTTCCCTTAGCATATTTTAATGATTATGTACCACTTGTAGCTAGATTTGGAGCATCCGGAGGTTTATTCGTGCGGGAAAAGGCATCGTGGGCTAGAGTTTGGACCGGATCGAGGTGAGTAATGGTTGTAAATGTTGTCCTAAGGGTATGAAACCCCGGATTGCACATCGATGTGCTATATTGAGGTGACGCACATGCTAGATGATGAGCGTGGGGTCATGCACCGCTGAGGATTATGACTTAGTCCATCTCGAATGATTATTTTACTGCGTATTTGATTGAAAGCTATTTGCTATCATCATGTTTTGGGCTAAATGCTATATTTGGGCCTCGTGCCAACTATCTGAACCCTTCGGGGATTTTTATTGACGTTTTCTCACTGTTTTGACTTTAAACTTGTACTCAGTCATGCTATATTCCATTGTTTTCAAAACTCTGCCATATTTACTTTGCTTTAACACTTGAAATGATATTCTAAATAATATTTTGGGTTGAGTATCATGTTTTACTGTTTCCGAGTGGCTTATGTGATTTTTGACTGAGTAAGGCCGAGGGTTTGTGTTGTGACGATACTTTTGGGTCAGGCTGCACCCCGCAGCGGTGATACATTGATTTTGATTATAAGGCCGAGGGCCTGAGATATGTACGCCACGAGGTGGCTTGTTGATATAAGGCCGAGAGCCTAGATATGATGCCATGAGATGACTTGATATTGCACTTGGGCCGTAAGGGGCCCTCCAGGAGTCTACATACCCCCAGTGAGCGCGGGTACCCATTTGTGATGTGAGATATATCCCGAGGGGCTGGTATTATTCTGAGATATTGTCCGAGGGGCAGATTCGTTGACATTTTTCCCGAGGGACGAACCTTTATGTTTTATCTTTCTTATTTGCCTGTCATTTACCTGTTTAATTGTGTATTTGTGCCTGTGGGGCGGATTTTCTGTGGTTATATGTTCTAATTGCGTTGCATTCAATGGCTTTACTGTTTAAAAGTCATTTTTAAAGAAGTTTAAACTGAGCTAAGGTGTTTTAAGATATTTCATAGCTTCCTTACTTTCTTACTAGTTTTGTACTACTCTATATAACATATTTGTGACGTCCTGGCCCGTCGTCACGTGAGTTACCGCCCCGTTTCCCCCATTTTCTTCTTTCTTATGTTTCATTATAGGAGCCTTGGGTGAATGAGTTGAATTGGATTGGTTTTATATGGAAATGAGACACTTAGTCTCTTTAAGGAAGGATTGTTTTGGAAAAGTCAACTGGATGTTGACTATGGAGTTAGAGGGCTCGGATGTGATTTTCGGTGATTCGGTTAGCCTCGGGGGATGATTTGTGACTTAGGAGTGTGATTGGAATTGATTTTGGAGGTCTGGTGTAGAATTAGGCTTGAATTGGCGAAGTTAGTATTTTGGCGAATTTCGGTTGATAGGTGAGAATTTGATCCGAGGGTCCGAATGGAATTCCAAGAGTTTCTGTGGCTTCGTTAGATGATTTTGGATGTGTGTGCAAAATTTCATGTCATTCGGATGTGTTTTGGTTGGGTTTTTTATCAAATGCGTAATTCGGAAGTTTTAGAAGAACTTAGGTTTGAATCCGATGTAGTTTGAGGGTTTTGGTGTTAATTGTGGTGTCTTGATGATTGGAGCAAGTTTGAATAATGTTTTAGGATGTGTTGGTGCTTTTGGTTGAGGTCCCGGGGGCCTCGGGGTGATTTCGAAGGGTTAATCGGACCAATTCTAGCCTTTGGGAAGCTGCAGAAAATTGCAGGTCAGTGCTGCAGGGTTTTGCTCTATGCGATCGCAGGAGTGTAGATGCGATCGCATAGAAGGATTTTGAGGGGATTTCTAATTGTTCAATGCGATCGCAGGTGTAGGTGTGCGATCGCATAGCTTATGAATCTTGTGCATTGCGATCGCAGGGGTCTCTATGCGATCGCATAGTGTTGAATTTGGAGCTGGAATTTTTGTGCATTGCGATCGCAAGCCTGGGGCTGCAATCGCATAGAGGAAAAAGGGACCTGGGCAGAAGGGTTTTAAAACATTTCATCCGCGAACCAAGTCTTATTTACACCATTTTTGAACAACCTTGAGAGCTCTTGGACGGGAATTGAAGGGGATTTCGACTAGGTGTGATTGGAGGTGAGTTCCTTGGCCTAAATACATGATTTAATGGTAGAATTAACATAGAATTTTGTGGAAATTCATCAAAAGAGGGTAAAGCTAGGGCTTGGAAATTTGGTATTTCAAAGTGGAGTTTGAGGGGTCAAATGGACTCCGATTTTGGTAATTTTGATATGTATAGACTCGTGGTGAGATAAGGAATCCGGGTGCATTAATTTTTTGATTTTTCGAGAAGTGCGCCCGGGACTTGGGTTTTGCAAATTTCGTGATTTCCGATATTTTTCGAGTCTTTTTGATTGGGTTATGTTCCCTTAGCCTACTTGAGGTGAGTTGAATTGCGAGGAGGTTGAATTGCGAGGCAAGGGCATAGCGAGCTAGGACTTTGGCCGGCATGGTTATAAATGATATTCTGAGGGTTTGAAACACCGGATTTGCACAACGTAGTGCTATGTTGAGGTGAGACACACGCTGCATGATGAGCGTGGGGTCCATTGCTACTAGGAATTTGGACTTGGTCCATCCCGATTGCTGATTCTACTATATTTCTAACTGGGATTTAATTGATATCATTATAGTCTGGGCTAGTTACCATGTTTGGGGCCTTGTGCCGACCTGTAGAACCCTTAGGGGCAACTTCACTAGTTGACTTCACTTTTCTTGTTAAAAATCGTACCCTCAGTCATGTTCTTAACTGTTAATATAATATGAACTGGCTTTAGAAATTGACGAATCAAAATGAGAATAATTTGTGGGTTGGAAATCCCTATCTTATCTTAGTATGCCTCAAAAGGCTAAGTTTATATTGACTGAGAGGGGTTGGGAACCCCATAGTGAGTGTATATATATATATAGATCAGGCTGCACGCCGCAGCAGTATATTATTGGATCGGGCTGCACGCCGTAGTAGTATATTTATATGGATCGGACTGCACGCCGCAGTAGTATAGCGCTTGGGCTGTAGGAGCCCCTCCGGAGTCTGCACACCTCCAGTGAGCGCAGTCGACTATTATTATTGGATCGAGCTGCACGCCGTAGTAGTATATATATAAATGGATCGGGCTGCACGCCGCAACAGTATA
>MU699526.1:34414-53654 GCA_026770625.1 Nicotiana glauca | reverse complement strand
TTAAGACTCATTCCATTACTCATCTTGTACCTTGTGTGAGGGCAACTTGCTCAAGACATCAAAACAAACAAACGATGCCTAAATTAACTCATAATAATAATTGTCACCTAAATTTAAATGACAATTAAAATACAATCACACAATTTGGACATCAAAGGCTAAAAATGCAAAAGATGCCTATTTTTGTGATTTTCATTTTCTAAGATAAAATTAATTACTCCTAATTGTAGAATTAAATCCTAAATGCAAATGCGACATATTTTTTTTTTTTTTTTTTAATTTAACAAATAAACATGCACACAAAAAAATGACACTAAATTCACAACAATTGCAAACAAACTAAAAATTATTTTATTTTGAATTTTTTGGGAGCAATTCTCATAGGGCAAAAATTACGTGCTTACACTCGCCATGTTGAATGTGTTGATGACTTGAGAGGTGGGTACAATTTTGTCAAGCAGCTCAAGTTGCTCTACCACCTCGACATGATAATGTTGGTCGAGCTAACTAGATCCAGAAGTACACATTTAATTTGAAATGTATTTACAAGAAAAGAGATTACCAGTGTGTTGTTTTGAGGCTGAGACAAGGTCTAGATGTCCTCATTGCTGAATGTGAGAGAATTCTCGGGTATGTAACCTCGAGTTCGCTTTTATCTAGTGATGGATATTTTTGTTTTTCTTATCACGGGCTCCCGTGGGGCATCGATGCCTCCCAAGATCATGGAGATGACATGTTGTGGCTCATTCGTTTCGTTCTTCTTGGCCACCTCTCTTTCTCAGAATTGATTTTTGGCCCATCGTTGACGAACTCTTGGAGGTGACCTTTAGTAAGTAGTCTGGATACTTCTTCATGGAGCTGGTGGAAATCCTCGGTCCTATGGCCGTGAATGTTGTGGAATACACACACTAAGTTATGATTTCTGTGTGAAAGGTCTGATTACACATGCCTGTGCCATCTGGCATCTCTGATCTTACTAACGGTGAACATGATGTCTGATACATCAACGTTGAAGTTGTACTCCAACAGGCGAGGTGCCTTCGTTGGCCATGTGTGCCTATCGAATCCAGCTCTATTGATGAGTGTCCGAGGATTCTGGCCTCGATCCATTCTTCGATCATTGCAGGGTATGTTACACCTCGAGGTGTTTCTCCTGTCTTCGGTGTATGGCTAGTAGCATTCTTTGTTTGGCTTTGGCTCCTTCGCCAGAAGCCTGCTTGGGTATACCAAGCCTAAAGGGACTCCTAGTTGATCGTCCTCGACCCTAATTTTTGATTGATATCAATTGTGAACGTCTGGCTAGGTCACGGCGGGATATTCAACCAGATTTTGTTTCAGCTGCTTCGAAGCCACCGAGCTTTGTTCATTAAGACCTTGAGTGAAGGCCTGCACTACCCAGTCGTCAGATACTAGTGGTAATTCTATCCGTTCCATTTGAAAACGAGATTCAAATTCTCGCAACATCTCATTCTCCCTTTGCTTGGCCTTGAAGACGTCAGACTTCCTTGTTGCTACTTTGATGGCACTGGCATATGTCTTTATGAAAGAATCGGCCAGCATGGAAAATGAGTCTATAGAGTTAGGAGCTAGGTTGCGATACCACATCATGGCCCCTTTCGAGAGTGTTTTCCCAAACTTCTTTAACAAGACAAACTCGATCTCGTCATCCTTTAGGTCGTTGTCCTTCACTGCGCAAGTGTAGGCAATGATGTGCTCATTAGTGTACGAGGTTCCGTTGTACTTCGAAATCTTGGTCATTCTAAACGTTTTTTGAATGGATTGTGGGGCCGCTTCCTGCAGGAACGGATTTTGCACGAACTTCTTTGAGTCTACACCTTTCAAGATCGGGGGTACACCCGGAATTTGGTCGGCCCTGGAGTTTTAGGTGTCGATCTCCATTTTATTAGCTTTTATCTTCTTCTCGCAGGACTCGATCCTCTTTTTAAGGTCCTCGAGAACCTTCACTATGGCGGGGTCGGTTGTCGGCCCGTTGTTGATCGATCTCTCTGATACCTGCTCGGCTGGTGGGGCCGTGCTTGGTGCTATCGTGTTAGGAGTTTTCTGGTGACTTTGCAGCTGCGTAATCACTAGTTGTTGTGCCTGTAACATTTTAAAAATAATGTGAAGGCTAACTTTTTGTTCTTCCTTAGTTGGCATTTTCTGAGCTTCTTGTTGATCTCCTTGATACATGCTCCTGCTAGTGTGGGAGCTTATATTGACATGTTGGGCGTCGCGTGAGACCGGGTCCACTAGAATTGATCCTGGTGTGTTCTTAAGATTTCGTGGTGGTACACCAACACCTGGAACATCCACACCATTCTCTCTGTGGTTCTCAAGATTGTTGTTCATTGAATCAGACATTTTGACCTGAAATCAAAGATCTTGGGCATGAAAAGTGTGAAAGAAAACTTGCGTTATATAGTTAAACCAACAAGAAAATAATCATTATTATTTTTATCCCCACAGTGGGTGCCAAACTGTTTACCATAAAAATGGTAATAACAATTAAATTTGATTTAGCGGTTCTAAAAATACATGATCTATTTTTATGCTAGTTGTTAGCGCAATAGATTCTATGTGAAATACTTAGAAAGGAGATAAGATCTTGAGAACAAGGTGATAACCAAACCGAATGATTAATAATCAAGGCCTCGAGCTTGCCTATTCTAGGGCCTCAGGGTCGATTCTGAAGCTCGGCTGGGAGCTATCGAGGGTAATTGATAGGTGACTAACAGTCGTAATAAATCAATGACGACTATTTATCACCAATAATAAGCAATAAATAATGAACAATAAATAGAACATAATAAATATAAGCAATAAATATAGTAATGAGATCAAGAGAATATGTTAGAAAGCAGAGAGAATGTTCTTGTCTATTTGATATTGAGCAACAAATGTTTACAAAGTGACAAGGATCCCCTTTATATATGAGGGGAGTCCTAACATAATACAAAAGGCATTAATTACAACGATATGGAGATGGTACAACTAGTTAATGCCATGATGCTGGCTTAGACTAGCCTGACAGACTTTGTCGGCTCTAACTACATGCCTTGGGAACTCCCCACTTTCTCTCTGTTACCATCGGTCTGTATTGTCCCATGATCGGGCGTTGATGGCCCTTGAGGGATAAAACTCGACTGTGGACTTGAGCCATCGAGATGTGCCTATGAGGCATCGTAACGATGGGAAATTGGACCCTCCGATTTCACCGTATACAACATGATTATCCCTTACGATTGCACAGATAATCAAGTTTGTCGAAACTTGTTATTATTAGAAAACCAACTTCCTTTTTTTTGTTCTCACCAAACTTCATGACATGACAAAAGAAGAAATTGATAAAATCTTTTCACAAAACTTTTGAAGAGGGCCTTTTTTACTAAATTATTGAAAATGATCCTTGCATCCTATGGTGAGTGTGAAGGTGATGTCAAAAACATCAAACATTTACTTCAACTAGTATATATGTCATGTCACCCTTCATAGAAGAAAACTAGCCTTACTCGTGATAATCCTAACATAGAAGCACAACATTCCAGGAAAAGCTTATGCTATAATCCTTTCCAAATAATATTTAGATCAAAAGAAATTCCAAAATATAAGGACTACCAAGCATGGCTGGGCAACATGCCAAATGCAATACATTTCAAGTGTTGGAAATATTTACTTAAAGTTGAAGAAAGACAATGTTGGAGATAGAACAAGTTTAATTGACATTAAATTCCAGAATGGATCGATGAAAATTCCTTGTTTTTAAGTCCTTTGATAGTACGTAGTCGATCTTGAGAAATATTATTGCTTACAAGCAACATTTGTCTGATGTAGAACATAGATATTTCTGTAATTTTACAACTTTCATGGATTATCTTATTGATTCAGACAAAGATGTGAGTTTACTTCGGCATAAAGGAAAGAAATCATCATGAATAGGATAGGAGTGGACTAACAAATTAAATAGCTAGCCTCTTTATCAAAATTGAGAAAGGTTTGGCCATCTCATCTAATACCTTTTATTACACAGAAAGATACAAAAAATTAGTTCAATAGTGTGAACAATCATGGAACCTAATGAAGGCAAGTTTGAAGTGCAATTATTTTAATAATCCTTAGACATGAGCTTCAATTGTGGCAGTCGTCATACTCCTCATACTCACAACTATGCAGATTCTTTTAGCATTCACTGGTGGCCTCAAGTAGTCATCTTCTAATCATGTACAATGTTTTCTGAATATTGTATGAACCAAAAATTAGATCGTGGTTTTTATGCAATTAAATTTCTAGCAATCATTACTAGAAAAGTTTGATTAGTGAAATTAGCAAAGGAAGTAACCTTGTGATGAAATTTGATTTGCAAGTTCTACTTTGTATCTGCAAATATGACATATTTGGAAAGCTAGATGTAATGGTAGATTATGAGAACAAGAAAATGAAAGTTACATAATGTCATTATGCTGATCATAAACAATTTCCTAAGATTGCCCCTTTCATGCATTGGAATCATTTTTGTGACATTAATTAAACTAACAATCTCTGTGACCACTATTAAATGGATGATACCTAGGAATGGTTATGTGAAGCTAAATGCAGGCAGATGCAAGTTTCAAATGGCGGTGGAGGGATTTTTAGAGATGCTAAAAGAAAGATGCCACTGTATTTGGAAATGGATTGATTAATACATCTGAAGCTCTTGTTCTATTGGGTGGGATAAAATGATGCAGCACTAACAGAATTAGAAATATTAAGATTGAAAGTGACTCTCAACTGTTGATACACTAGATAAGTGACCAAGCCAAACCTCTATGGAACCTCTGTGATACTGTACAACACATTAAGATGCAAAACTGCACTGCTACAGGGAAGGAATAATACTGATGACAGATGTATGGGTCAAAATCGGAAAACATATGGATTAGCTCTAAAAGGATTGGTAAGGGGTCGACTAAGCTGTGGTCGTACCCACAAAGCATAACAACAATAAGTATCTCGGCCACTGCCGAGATCGAGCCATCAGAAATCTTATACGACAAAACATATGTCGTAATATTTAAGGGGAGCAATAAAAAGTATAATCAAGATAGGGTATTCTGGCTAAAGACAGTTGGACAAATGAGAATATTTGTAATATATATAGGAGGTAAGAAGGAAATAAAAGGGGGACTGACTCTCTGAGGATTACCTGAGGAGAGAAAGGGATAGAAGAACAGGAGGAGACCTCCAACAACAAAGTACACGACTAGATTTTTGTTGCAAATCTTTGTAATCGTCATTTAATAGTCAATAAAGATAGATCTCATAGTTATCAATGGATTCCTTCCTTTCTTTCTTTTCTCTTACATTACGGAACAATATATCAAAGATGTAAGCTTATCATTTATGTTTGATGCCTTTTAAGAATCTTAAGAAGAGTTATATAAGCTCAACTATATTCGATTCTCGTATTTAACATGTTTTGATCTAGAGTTAATTATCCTTTGTTAAGATTTACCCTCTATTTCATTATTAATTAGTTTAACAAAAAGCTTAGCACTTTTTGGTCAAATACTTTACCTGTGTTTGTAGGGATTTCTTAGCCAAAACTTTAAGTTTCCTTTAGATCTAAAACCATCCAAAGTATCACTTCCCCGTTGTCATACCCTCACCATCTCGGTATGAACACCAACTCGAAAAAGTGGTAGATAAGTTTCTGAGATAACTAAACCAATCTGGGTCATATCTCTACACAAAATCGAAATCATATCTGATGTCTATGCAAAACCCACGCCTCATCTATAACGATGATCTTGCCACGTCATATGCATATTCAAAATGGGATCACAGACACTACGCACCTAGCATGATCGCAATCCTATTCAACTTATTTACTCTATATACCAACATGTACTCCCACATCTTAGGAAAGGACAATAAACTACTGGGTGATTCTCTGAAATAATGGGTGTATCCTGCCTTATTTTCGTACCCACTCGCGTTGTGTGATTTATGAACAAGTACGGCATGTTTCCTCGTTGTTTGCATATATCTTACTGGATCGGATTGGGACTCGGACTCGAGCTCTCAACAGGCGAAGTAAGTCCAGTCCACGAGAAGCATAGATGCAACTAACGACGAAGTCAAACACAACTGCCAAATATGAAACCGCCATTCGATCACGGGGCGAAGCAAGTAACCCTATAGTGCATTTGCCCCTTCATCGACTTTCCAGGCCAAGGTAACATACAATTTCTTTCAGATTTAACTTATCATACTCTATTTTGGCTCATAACATGAACACGAGCATATTCACAAGTACACGAACAAGGAACGAATGCCACCAGACACACCAGGAAATTATTCCGTATCGATCCATCTCGCAAGCAACAACCGAGCAAATCCCTCTGCGCCACACCATATCATAAACAACATAAATGGCCCAGAACAAGCCGATATTATTAAAAAACAATCTCCGAAATTGGGGACTGGGCAACAGGTCCATGAAAAGTATAGTCCCCAATCGGCAAAACATGGGCTCAAAATGTCTAGTGCCTAGTAACCCAAACAATAAATTCATCTTCCGTCTCGCCAACAGCCTTTTCAACGGAGGGACTGGATAAATCATGACTCCACTGACGCGTACAAACTATCCAACATTGCGCAGTACTCTCCAATGAAAGCAAAATTAAGCAAATTAGGACTTATCCTGATGCACGCACAAACAATGCGGTAATGAGTAATGATCTCCAATAAAATTAATGCAATAGACAAATCTCACCATCCCTCCAAACCCACATATTGCCAAGAAAAAAAATTCGACGTCGCTCGAACTCACAATGGGTTACAATTCGATATCGCTTGAATTAACACCTTTACGAACATCGTCCATCGCCAAATGGGTTATGATTTGATATCGCTCGAATTAACACCCTTATGTCCATGGGCCATCCTCAAATAGTTTACGATTCAATATCGCTTGAATTAGCACCCTTAAGAACAGCGACCATCACCAAATGGGCTACGATTTGACCTAGCTCGAATTAACACCCTTATGGCCATCGACCATCACCAAATAAAAGGAAAGTTCAACCTCGCTCGAACTTACAATGAGTTATAATTTCTATCTAATTCAAACTCATACCCTAACGGTTGTCGGCCATGGCCAAGTGGTAGTAAAATTCATTCACCCGAATCAACAAATCAAAGTTCGACCCCGTTAAACTCATAAAGCGCCATTGTTCGATTTCACACGAGCTCGCCCCATGCCATCATCAAACACACCAGGAAAAAATTGACTTCGCCTAAATTGGCCACTCCAAGTTCGACCTCGTTCGAATATATATGTCAAAATTAACTTCTCCCAAGTTGGCAATGTTCAACCTCGTTCGAATATATAAGTCAAAATTGACTTTGCCCAAATTGGTAAGTCTAAATTCGACCCCACTCAAATATACAAGTCAAAACTGACTTCACCCAAGTTGGCAAGTCTTAATTCGACCTCATTCGGATATACAAATCAAGGCTAATTCCGCCTAAGTTGGCAAGTTAGAAGTCAACCTCACCCGAACTTGTAGATCCAAAGTGACATCATTCGAACTCACACAATGAGATCCGACCTTGCTCGGATCAAGAAAACTAGATCTACCCTCATTCGAATTTCCAATTAAAATATTAGGGACTCATCGCAGAGAAATTCGAAGATCTTCTCCAAAAGAAAAAAAATTAAAAAATTGGGAGAAAAGGAGAACGAAAGTCAAAAGATACAAAAATAAAGGCAAAGAAACTATTTTATTCAAATTTATGTGCGCAATAGCTGTGCCTTACAAAAAGGCCAAAATGGGACCTCAAAAATGAAAACAAACAACCACAAAAAAAAACAAAAAAACTAAGTACAAGAGCTGCAACAAAGTCTCACTCTACGTCATCTCCACCGCCGTTCTCCTAGCATCATCATCATCAGAAGGAAGCTTGTTCTCAATATAAACTCCCTCAATGGCCTCCAGCGTTGCAGGGTCGTAACTGCAGGCAACACGAGCCTTGTGTGCCTTCGCCCGAGCATCATCAAAGGCATCCTCAGGAACGCTCCTTGCCTCCCACAAACCCTTGTATATATTACTTTGGGCCTCAGCATATACCCATAGCTCATACAGGTGACGGGAAATAGTGGACGATGCAGACTCGTGAGGGGGAAACTTGAGCCAATAATTGTCCCTTCTCGGCTTCAAGAGACGCAACTCTGTCTCCGAAGCTCGAAGTATCCCAATCAAGTTCATCAATCCGCTCCTCGGGCCGTGCCTCCCTCAGCGTGGTTGTCGCCCTCTCAAATTCCTTCTCAGACTTGAAGATGTGGATAGTGTCTTCTAGTGCTGCCGCCCTTGCCAAATTCGACATTCGAACACCATCGGCTGCCTCCAACTCGGCCACTTTCCTTTCCAACTCGGCCACCTTCTCTGTCCATTATGCACTAAGAGCGTTGACTCTAGTAGCATTTTTGCTCAAGCTCGGTCCGTAAAGATAGCACCTTCGCCTGAAGGTCCTTGCGGTAACCCCTTTTCCCACCTCGAGCTACTCGTATTTGGCATGAAGTAGCTCCTCAAGCTCACTGCATCTGCAGATAGACCGTATCAGTTCCTTATCTCTTTTCTCCATCTCCTCCCTAACGGACTTGGTACTAGCGTCCGTTCTAAGATGCTTGCGCATCTCACGGAACCTGTTATGATACTATCGATACTTCTCGGCCAGTTTTAAGAAAATATCAGCCTGCGTCTCAGTCCTACGAGTGCTCTCGATCTCCAGCATGTCAGTCTAAAAAAAGAGAGGAGAGTCAGTAAAGACTAAAGTTGCAAAATAAAGAAAACAAAAGGGAACTCACCCTTAGGCCCATCACGGCCACACTGCGTGAGAACTCGGAATCGCTAACTTCCTAAAGAGACCTGCTTTCAGCGGTGGATCATAAAATTGAATTGTTGCACCAAATCCACAGTATCCTGCAACAGGTTGAAGTCCAACGGAATTTCGAGTATGCGAGAAGGGCCTTACACCCTTACCACAGTCCTGGTGAAGCCCTCCTCAAACATCCTCATGTCCTCAGGGTAAATGTCAGATTCAGATTTATAATCCTCAACCATGACGCCTTTTCCCTTCTCATCGGCCGACGAAGGGCTGCGGTTTTTCCGGGACAATGATGGTATTCTTAGAAAAACTACGGCGGCCTTGAAACTTCGTCCCTCCGTTACAATAGTGTCTTGAACGCTCGTAACGGGCGTCGCCTCCGCCTCTTGGTTGGCCTCAATGTCGGTTTTGTGTATCGTCGAAAAGTGGTCGCCCCTCGAGGGCATTTCGGCTATAGAAGCCCCTTCCAACACTACCATTAATTTCTTCGACGGGGCCTCTCCACTACCAACGCGAGAATATTCTCCCATTTAATGGACTGCGGGGACCAAGTCTCTAGTTGAGAAGAAACCTCCAAAGTGGACGGTCGCGGGCGTGGTCCGACAAGCGGCTAGACTCTTTATGCCCCTGCCTCCAGGAACTCTTGGTGTGGGGCGGGCGTTGGGCGCCAGTTGATGGAATGCGAGCGGGGAATCCCTCGTACTTCTCACTCCTATCCGACCTGTCAATAAATAGGGATTTGATCATATGACGACAAGGTTGAAGAAACTGTGAAGCAGAGAACAAAGCAAAACCACAACGAGCCAATTCACCAGTAAAAGGCTTGTGCCAGAACTTCTCATGGAAAGGCGCCCACTCACGAATCCCCATCGTGTGGGGGGAGAATTGTGCTCACCAACTAGCGGATATCGGCAACTAGCAAGGAAGGCATTCTCTCGAATACAAAAGCAAAAACAAATCCTCAGTGAAGTTATTAAAAAAAGACGATCGACGGCCGTCTTAAGGAAAATTGCATAAAGTAAACAGAGGAAAACTCACGAGCAAAATTCCACGTCTCAGGAAACCCTCCTAGGTTCTACACGACGTGATCTGTTCGGACACAGAAGTAGCTCTTCCAAAAGCGGCGAATGGCCTTATCGTCTATCTTCACCACCAAACTCTTAGTTCCTCAATAACGCACATAAATTATTGTACTCTGAAGGAAATTGGGGGGCTAAGAGGTGGTGTGGTGCATGTGCCCTAGAAAAATTCCTCTCCCAACTAGCTCTGCATACTTGATAAGCATAAGGAAGAGCTTGTAAGCATACAGAGAGAGTTGAGTCGGGCAAACATCATAGAAGCGGAAAAAATCCACCACCAGGGAAGGAAAGGGAAGCGTGTACCCGATAACAAAAGGATATGCGTAAAATGCGCAGTAGCCCGAGCAGTGTAAGTGTACTATGTCTTGATCCGACGGCACCATTTCAATGTGATCGGGAGTTTCCCACTTGGCTTTGAGTTCTGTAATCTCCGTAGAATGAATGGGCATCACTTCATCTCCGGCAAGGGTGTTAAAATCAGTCCTCGTCTTTCCCGGGCGGGGAATCGCCTCATCCACCATCGGAAACCCCTTATATTCCACCACCTCCACTCCCTCTTCGAGTAGGGATACGTCATATTCTAGCACCAGACCACCTACAACTTTATCAGAATGGGAAGAATCACTAGCCATTTGTTTTCATTGATCGAAGGAAATGAAAATGATGAAGGAAAAAGACAATGGCCACAGCGAATCCTAGCAGAAGCAGAAGTATGAGAGACTAGAGAAGGTGGAGAAAGTTTGCAAATTTCTTTCTTAAACAATTGAAAAGCGTAACATTCAAATGAGAAGCTCCCCTATTTATAGGGATATAAATGCCTTGAGCGGGAAAACTAAGAGCTACCAGTTAAAAAATGGAAGGGGCACGGAAAACAGCATAATGCCTAGGAAACGTGCACCATAATGACACATGAGAAGTATTTATGGCATCCTGAATTGACGTGACGATCCAATTCTGAGCTGACGTAACGGTTCGACGCAATTCTTGAAGTGTCACGTCGCTACCTCACCATGAGGATATCGCCCCTTGAATAAAGTGTTCAGATTTCTCCCGACTTTTGAATCTACAGAGTCCGCCCATCGAGCTCGCCAAGAGGCGACCCCAACGGGCGAAGGAACTAACTGTATGGGTCAAAATCTGACCACGTGGATTAGCACTAAAAGGAATGGTAAGGGATTGACTAAGCCGTAGTTGTACCCACAAGGCATAACAACGATGACTATTGCAGCCACTGCAGAGATCGAGCCATCAGAAAGGTTTTACGGCAAAACATATGTCGTAATATTTGAGGGGAGCGATGAAAAGTGTAATCAAAAGAGGGTATTCTGGATAAAGACCGTTGGACAAAGGGGAATATTTGTAATATATATAGGAGGTAAGAAGGCAAGAAAAGGGGAGGAGACCTCCAACAAAAAAGCAAAAGCTTAGATTTTGGCTGTAAATCATTATAATCGTCATTGTAGAGTTAGTAAAGATAGATCTCATAGTTTTCTATGGCACTCATTCCTTTCCTTCTTTGCTCTTACGTTGCGGAACAATATATCAAAGATGTAAGCTTATCATTTATGTTTGATGTCTTTTAATAATATTAAGAAGAGCTATATAAGCTCGACTATATTCGATTCACGTATTTAACATGATTTGATCTAGAGTTAATTATCATTGGTTAAGGTTTACCCTCTATTTCATCATTAATTAATTTAACAAAAAGCTTTGTACTTTTTGGTCAAACAACAGACTTGCCAACTATGGAGTTAATTGCAACGATACTAGTTGGTTTACATCTAGTGCCGAAGGAATATAACATATGGATAGACTTCAACTCCCCTCTTTTACAAGGAGACATGTACAGAATACATTCCAATTGGATAGTAACTTGGATAGGCTTTACCTTTTTTATGTCCCTTGATATATTTATACATCTGTATAGGGAAACGATCTTATGAATAGTCCCCCCATACCAATGTTCAAATCCTAAGTTTTGATGAAAACAGAAGGGTGGCAGGGTAGGATCCTCTCCCCTGTTGGGAGAGTAATTATCATTCAACATTTTCTACGATCCCAAACTACGCACTTAATGGCTGCTATATTTCAGGTATGGCCAATCTCAAACTCCTATATTTAGAGTTATTCCTCTGATTGTTTTCAATACTATGATTATTTTGATAAATTATTTTAAGCAAATTAACTATATTTTTGGTGGAGAGATATATGTTCTAATAATACTATTGCAGATCATTATTTTATAGTGTTCTAGTTTAACGGAACAAACTCCCCTATGTACTATTGCGCTTCTTGCTTTTTCAGAAAAGCTCAATTACTGCACTAACAACATAGCTGAAGTCCAGGTTGCACTAATTGGCTTAAATTGGCTTGAGATACAGCCTTTCTATGGGCCTGGATATATAATGTCATACTAGAGATGAACTCAAAAGATCATAGGGGACATGGTCAATGGAGTACACGAACCTAAATGGAAGTTGGAGCATTAGATCAGTAATACATGGCAAGGCAATTCGCTGCTTTAGGGAAGCTAATACAGTGGCAGATATTCTATCAAAGCATGGAACCATTCAGGGCCAAACCAGAAACTTTTATGATCTCCAGAGCCTCCCCACAACCTAAGTTGATTGGACACGGGTGCGGGTGTCCGACACAGGTACGGATCTGCAGGTCGGATCTTTCGAGACGTAAATTCTAAGATTCGGGCATACGGATCCTTGTACGGATAGGAGGATCCGGCTAATTCAAAAAAATAAAAATATTTCTAAATTATGAGAAATTTTAAGGAATACTTAGGCATAACTTGTAAAATGTAAATTTCTTTTTTATTCTCAAGTTGTAAATAAGTAAATGATAGATTTCTTAGATCAGATATGCTATTTTCTTTCCTAGTTTTGGATCTAATTTCGGGAATCCAATTGTATCTCTTCTCGAATTTTTCGTTCGTCATGGTCAAAGTACCCAAAATTATTTGACCATATCCGGTATGGATCCATATGTCACGACCCAAAATTTCCACCACCGGGACCGTGATGGTGCCTACTATTTCACTTGCTAGGCAAACCAACGTTAGAGATCATTAAGCCAATTCTTGAACCTTCCAGTGATTAATAACAATTAAACCATAACAAGTTATTTATAGTGCGAAAATCCATAACAACCTTAATATTTATACACAACTATCTAGAATCTGGAGTAACAATTCACGAACTTTTAAGATTAACTACAAGTAACTCTCTGAAAGAAAGTACAACTATTTTCGAATTAAAAGAAACAGTAAAGATAATGTATGCCTGCAGATGCCAACAGAACTACTTGGGTCTCCGATCAGATGAAGCCATCAGCTCGGGATCAACTCAGTCCGATACCAAAATTTACACAGAAAGTACAGAGTGCAGTATCAGTTCAACCGACCCCAAGCATTGTCGAGCCTAACCTCGGTGAAATAGTGACGAAGCTAAGACTAGACACGACAAAACAAACCTATGCAGTATAATAATATATGTACCAATAACAACAATAAAAAAAAGACAAGTAATATTGGGAAGGGGACATGCTGAAGGGATTACAAGATAAAGGATCATGGTAGAATTAAGAACCTTGACCAACCGATATGATTTAAACAAATAAGAACCAATAACTACAGCAAAAGAAAGTACATGGCATCACCCTTCCTTTTCCTCTCAACCTCACCATATGAATCAAATAGAAACGACACGGCATCACTCTTCGTGCATTAACTCTCTCATAACATGGCACAACATCACCCTTCGTGCATTAACACTTACAATATGGTACAACATCATCCTTCGTGCTTTAACACTCACAAGACATGGCACGGCATGACTCTTCTTACATGAACACTCTCCCTCACCAAAACAAAGAACACTAGCAACAGGGAGATAGAAATATCAAAAACAAGTATTACTTCAATATTTGGTTTCACAATACCAGCCTCAACTTTGAATCAATACCAAAATCCATGAATTTGATAAGATGACCAACAGTGTGATAAACTAGTCTAAGTATGAATAGTATGATCACGAAAAGTTACATTCTCATGAATAAGACTCACTCGCATGCTATGACTCGACAGCAACGCAAATGTACTCGTCATTTAATCTATCCGTTGTGCTCAACATTCAAACACGTAGCAAATAGGAAATTAAAACCTAATCTCCCAAGCTAAGGTTAACCACGACACTTAGCTCGCTCCAACGGCCAAACTCAAAGTTCAACCATCGCTTTTCCCTTCACACAAGCCTTCAGACCAATAGAATCTACCAAATTACCAACCAAATGATTCAATTTAATCCTTATGAACTACCCACGATAAGAAGCTCGCAAATCTGAATCCCTCAGAGATCAAAAATGTGATGAATGACCTCTTATTTGCGAGGTCTGAGGCTTGCAACAAAAATCGGATGCACTAGTAGTGTTCGAAGTCTTATTTTTACTCCATAGCATATCTGAAACTCACCCGAGCCCTCAGGGCTCCAAACCAAACATGCACACAAGTCTTAAAACATCATAAGAACTTGCTCGTCTGATTAAATCACCAAAATAACACTTAAAACTACGAATTTAGCATCAAATCGAATGAAATTTTCAAGAAAAACTTTAAAACTTCTAATTTCTCAACCGGACGTCTGAATCACGCCAAAGCAATTCTGTTTCTCACCAAATTTCACAGACAAGTCACAAATATTATATTGGACCTGTACCGGGCTCCGAAACCAAAATAACAATCAATTCTTAAAACCCATTACAATTTTCAGACATTTAGTTTTCAATAAAAACTCATATCTCGAGCTAGGGACCTCAGAATTTAATTCCGGACATACGCCGAGGTCCCATATTTCAATACGGACCCACCAGAACTGTCAAAATATGGTTTGGGTCTGTTTACTCAAAATTTTGACTGAAATCAACTAAAATTATCTTTTAAGGCAAAAATTCTCATTTTTGTCAACTTTCAACATAAAAGCTTTATGAAAACACGCCTGGACTGCGCACGCAAATCAAGGAGTGATAAAATTAGGTGTTCAAAGCCTCAAAAAATAGAATTTGATTTTAAATTATAAGATGATCTATCGGTTCATCACATTCCCCACCTCTAAAATAATCATTCGTCCTCGAACGGGCATAGAAAAGTACTTGAGCTGGTAAAAGGTATGGGATATCTACTCCTCATATCAGAACAGACTCCCAGGTAGCTGCCTCAACATGTTGACCTCTCCACTGCACCTAAATTAAAGGATAACTCTTGGATCTCAGCTAACGAACCTACCAGTCTTGAATAGCTATCGGCTCCTCCTCGTAGGTCAAACCCTTGTCTAGCTAGACAGTACTGAAGTCTTAACACGTGGGATGGATCACCGTGATACTTTCGAAGCATGGACACATAGAACACCGGATGGACTGCTGATAAACCATGTGGAAACGCAATTCTATAGGCCACCTCTCCCACTCGCTCAAGGATCTCAAAAGGCCCGATATACCTAGGGCTTAACTTAGCTTTCTTTCCAAACCTCATTACACCATTCGTGGGAGATACCTAGAGCAACATTCTCTCTTCGACCATGAGTGCAACATCACGAACTTTACTGTTGGCATAACTCTTTTGCTTGGACTGAGCTATACGAAGTCGATCCTGAATAATCTTGACCTTATCCAAGGCATCATGTACTAACTCTGTACCCAACAATCGAGCCTCCCCCAACTCAAACCATCTGACTAGCAATAGGCACTGCCTACCATATAATTCCTCATAGGGAGCCATCCGAATGATCGACTGATAACTATTGTTGTAGGCAACTCCGCTAGAGGAAAGAACTGATCCCACGAACTTCCAAAGTCTATAACATAAGCGTGGAGCATATCCTATAATATCTAAATAATGCGCTCGGACTAGCGGCCCAACTCACGGTGCGTAACCCTTCATAAATGCAAGGTGAACTGCGTACCTCGATCAGAAATGATAGACATAGGCACACTGTGAAGACGAATGATCTCACGGAAATAAATCTATGTCAACCGCCCTGAAGAATAGGTAACTGCCATAGGAATGAAATGCGCTGACTTGGTCAGCCAGTCCACAATGACCAAAATTGCATCGATCTTCTTTTGAATCTGTGGGAGCCCAATAAAGAAATCCATAGTGATCCACTCCCATTTCCACTCAAGAATATCTAGCTTCTGAAGCAAACCACCAGTCTCTAATGCTCACATTTTACCTGCTGACAATTTAGACACCAAGACACATATGCAACTATACCTTTCTTTATTTTCCTCCACCAATAATGATGTTGCAAGTCCTGATACATCTTGGCGGCGCCCTGATAAATAGAATACTAGGAACTGTGGGCCTCCTTAAGAATCAACTCACAAAGTCCATCTACATTAGACATACAAACACGACCATACATCCTCAAAACTCCACCATCACCAATAGTAACCTACTTGGCACCATGGTGCCGCACTGTGTCCCTAAGGACAAGCAAATGAGGATCGTCATACTACCGATCTCTGATACGCTCAAACAAAGAAGACCAAACGATTGTACAAGCTAGAACACGGTTGGGCTCAGGAACATCCAACCTCACAAACTGATTGGCCAAGGCCAGAACATCTAATGCAAGCGGTCTCTCATCAATTATAATATATGCAAGACTACCCGTACTAGCTGACTTCCTACTTAAAGCATCGGCAGCCATATTGGCCTTCCCGGGGTGATATAAGATGGTGATATCATAGTTTTTCAATAGCTCCAACCACCTTCCCTACCTCAAATTGAGCTACTTCTACTTGAACAAATATTGCAAGCTCCGATGATCCGTGAATACCTCGCATGGCACGTCGTAAAGACAGTGCCTCCAAATCTTCAGTACAGGAATAATGGCTGCCAGTTTTAGAACATGAACGAGGTATTTCTTCTCGTGAACCTTCAGTTACCACGAAGCATATGCAATAACTTTCCCACCCCGCATCAATACCACACCCAGACCAATACGAGATGTATCACAATATATTGTATACGATCATGAATCTGTAGGCAACACTAACACTGACGCCATAGTCAAAGTTGTCTTGAGCTTCTGAAAGCTCGATTCACACTCGTCTGTCCATCTGAATGGGGCACCCTTCAGGTCAACCTGGTCAATGGGGCTGCTATACATGAAAACCCTTTCACAAACCGACGGTAATAACCTGCCAAACCCAAGAAACTACGGATCTTTGTGGCTGAAGTAGGCCTAAGCTAGTTTTGAATTGCCTTAATCTTCTTAGAATCCACCTGAATTCCCTCTGCCGATACAACGTTCCCCAATAAGACGATTGAGTCCAACCAAAACTCACATTTTAAAAACTTAGCATATAACTGGTTGTCTCTCATAGTCATAAGTACAATTCGAATATGCTGCTCGTGCCCCTCTCGGCTGCGGGAGTAGATCAAGATATCATCAATAAACACATTAACAAAGGAATCCAGGTAAGGCTTGAACACCCAATTCATCAAATCCATAAATGTCGTTGGGGAATTTGTCAGCCCAAATGACATCACTAGAAACTCATAACGCCCATATCGAGTCTAAAAAGCTGTCTTAGGGACATCAGATGCCCTAATCCTCAATTGATGGTAGTCAAACCTCAAATCGATCTTTTAAAACACCTTGTCACCCTGAAGCTGATCAAATAAGTCATCAATCAACGGTAATAGATACATTTTCTTGATAGTGACTTTGTACAATTGCTGATAGTATATGCACATCCTCATCGACCCATCTTTCTTCTTCAAAAATAACACGGGCGCACTCCAGGGAGAGACACTAGGTCTAATGAATCCCTTATCAAGCAAGTCTTGCAATTGTTCTTTCAATTCTTTCAACTCTAGTGGCGCCATACGGTATGGCAGAATAGAAATGGGCTGAGTGCTCTGAACCAAGTCAATATCCCTATCTGGTGGCATCCCCGGCAGGTCTGCGAGAAATACTTGTGGAAACTCTCGGATAACTGGTACAAAATCCACAGATAGAACCTCCATACTGGAATTACGGATATAAGCTAAATAAGTAAGACACCCTTCTCGACCATACGCCAAGTCTTTATATAAGAGATAACTCTGCTGGTAGAATGATCTTGAGTCCCTCTCCAGTCTAATTGAGGAAACCCCGGCAAGGCTAAGGTCAATGTCTTGGCATGACAATCCAATATATCGTGATAAGGTGACAGCCAATCCATACCAAATATAACATCAAAGTCCACCATATCAAGAAACAAAATGTCCACATTGGTCTCAAGACTCCCAATGGTAACCACACATGAATGATAGATGCGGTATACTACAATATCATCTCCCACATGTGTGGACACATACATGGGGGTACTCAAAGAATCATAGGGTACAACCAAATATGAAGATAGGAGGACACGTAGAATAAGTAGAAACTAGATCAAATAGAATTGAAGCATCTTTACTGCAAACTGAAATTGTACTTGTGATGATGGCGTCAAAAGACTTAACCTCAGGCCTGGCTAGAAAAACATAACATCGGGGCTGAGTCCCACCACTTTGAACTACATCTCTAGGACAAGCCCTAGCTAGCTGACCTCCATCTCTAGGAGCCTGACCTTCACCTCTAATGGCCTGACCAACCACCTCTGGCTGCCTGAGCCCTACTGGTTGAGCGAAAAGTGAAGCACCCAGTGTCGTGACTATGGCACGAGAATGCTGATGCTGAGAACTGCTCGAGGCACGAGGACAAAATCTAGCAATGTGCCTCGGATCACCACAAGTATAATAGGATCTCGGCTAATGTGACTAATGACCCTGGAACTGGCCTTGTCGGCGGGAGTAACCACCCTGAAAACTCTAGAGTGGAGGTGCACTAATAGGAATTGGTGGTGCACTGTAGGATAGCTTATCGGAATGATGCATATGAGGACCACGACTACCTGAAACACCATGGGATACCTGGAGTGCTAAATGAAACGGCCTAGGAGGATGGCCTCTGCCAAAAGTACCTCGGCCTCTAGATGGGTCCCCACTGAGTCCACCAGAGTGATGTGTCCTCTTATTAGACCCCTGACCACTCCCTTGAGCTAACACCATCTCGACTCGCCTGGCAACATTGGCAGCCATCTGAAAAGAAATCTCACTACTAGTCTTTTTAGTCGTTTGTAATCTGATAGGATGAATAAGTACCTCAATAAACCACCTCTCTCTCTCTATCTATCTATCTCTCTCTCTCTCTCTCTCTCTCTCTCTCTCTCTCTCTCTCTCTCTCTCTCCT